>VWZZ01007294.1:203489-232985 GCA_013399095.1 Psophia crepitans | reverse complement strand
AGACATAAAATCTTTCCTTTTTATTTTTAAACCCATTTTGGACCACCCTGAAGCACAGCTGAACTAGAGGTATATTTCCTAGCAACTTCAGCATGAAAGAAACACTAGTGATCTGAGAAAGAAAACCTGAAAAATGTCTGTTCATCACATCATTGGAATATTCAGCCAAATACATAGAGGTTACAAAGCACCTAGGTTGAGGACAACGAGGTGGATGAGTCTAGTCATAGATAATCTTAGACTGCAAACAAAACTGAAAAGTATCTTGAAAAGTTAAAAATTTGCATACTGGAG
The DNA here is from genome assembly GCA_013399095.1 of Psophia crepitans. NCBI lineage: Eukaryota > Metazoa > Chordata > Aves > Gruiformes > Psophiidae > Psophia > Psophia crepitans. The sequence continues at coordinate 232,691 of VWZZ01007294.1, read as the reverse complement.
CCTGTTTTGTAGCCTGGTATGATTTCAGGATATTAAGCTGATAGACAGAAACTAAAATAAGAGAAATGTATATGTAAACAGGAGAATTTTCGATGACTATGCAAGATCTATTACTTTCCAAGGGAAAAGTTCTCATCTGCGGACAGTTTTGTTTCATATTGCCTTTTGGTGTTTCATTACATACACGTTATTCCAAGTTTAAGGCGGAGTTGATTGCAGATTCTTAGGTTTCCGAAAGCACAATACATAAAGCTAATAAGATTTGTGTGGCCATAAGGGAAACTATCAAAGAAATAATGGCTCTGAGTTGATTACTAAGTAAGGTATTCAGACTGCTGAACTTGGGTTACACAGGATAAGCAGTTTGTCTTGCTTTTGAAATAATTCAGTAGAGACACACTGTTCTAGAAACATTTAAGTGAGACAATACAATGTACAAACGCAATAAATATCTGAATTTCCTAGGCTTGGAACAGAAAGTGAAGTCCACATCTATTGTACTTGTGAAAAATCAAGAGATGCAAACATCCATAAACTTCAGTATGTGCGTATACAGCTACAAACACGTACAGCTGGGTTGCACTACTGAACAAGAGGCATAAAATTAGGGAAAACATTAGAAATCTGCAAACTTACCTATAACCTAAATACAGAAAAAGAAGGTAGAAATGATGGGAAATTGCTTGTACATTTTCTTCTCAGCTATCTTAACTTGTAGGACCTGAGATAAAAGAGAAAGAGAACCTACCACCACGATTGAGCAAAAGGTGCATAAACTTTTTCCTTAGTAAATAAGCAATCTCACTCAGCTACGTTAAAATTCTTCTTTTCTATTTTATCTTATTTACCTCAGTTTGGTAGCTGTTACATACAACATTTTCCCCCACAGAGATTCTTTCCCCCCTTAACAAATGCAGGACTATTGAAAATTGAGTCAATCTTTAAGGTAATTGTGTTGTGATAGGATCCTATGTGAGCTGGTGAACAAAGGCTCAAAAAGACTCAGATACGCCTTCATTTGATGGCACCATACTGTTTTCACCTGCCCAATTATCCAGCACTCAAGAGGAAGACACTGCAGCTCCCTAATTGGTAGAATTTATGGCAACTTTTTTCCCTTTGAGGCAAGTTGCCCTCCGAGACATTGACTGAAACAGACTCTTTAGAAGCAGCGGCAGCGCAACTCGGTACAGCCATGTCTCACTCTAATTTTGCAAACCATAGGTACAATATGTGTTCTTAATAGATTAGACAATTCTTCTTTCTAGGAGTTTCAATAACTTACTAAAAAAATATTTTCACTAGACAGTTGGTAATTTCAGCTACCAATCTACTCTCTATTCCTGGCACACAGCTGCTTTATGAATCTGGCTTGCCCCAACAGCCACAGTTGGATCTACAAAGTATAGTTAACATTTTGTGAACCAGGGTTTTCTGCTGCAGTTTTCACAGGGAACTTGACAGAAGCTGTTTCCAAAATATGAGAAGTATGAATGTCCTTTCTAGCAAACCCGGGAAATATTTAATGCTGCAATTACTAGGCTGAGAAAGTCTAATTAAACTGCAAGCTCTTTGAACCCGATGTCTTCTGCAAAAGTTCATCCTGATCATTGACACCTAGACAAACTATCATTACAGTGATGAAGAATACCTGAGGCATAAGCCAACAGACAACAGCTCTGTAAAGAACCAAGAGCCACACATGTAGAAGTTCATTTGACTGAGACAGACAAGATTTTTGGAACTTCATACAACCAGGTTGCTTAACAGGCATTTTCAGCCTAGCCTGAAGTAAAGAAATTAGAATATGAGGAGACATGACTTTTTGCAGTCTAGCTGAAGCCCATTACAAACAGAGGTTACCTAGTTTGTGCTGCAAAGTAGGTTCTGGCTTCTAATAGTACCAACATGATCTTCATAATGTGCAATGGCTGTGAACCTCAAGGAAATGTGGGCATCTAATTCCTTCAGAAATGAAGCAACTAGATAGATCTGACGGTCTGGGCTCCATCTGTACTACTTGTATGCCTAAACATTACTTAATTCACAATTAGTTAAGTTTTTTTCCCCAGCTAATCCTCACCAGAAAACATACAGGCATTAAACTGAATTCTACGAGAATAAAAGTGTCCTTAGATGAGAATGCAAACACAGACAGACACACAATGCTCCCCTTCTAGATATCCAACTGAGTTAAAATTATATGGACTCCAATATATTCACTCCAGCATAAAGAGTATACTGCCTACCAGCAGCATTCTGTGCATCAGTTTCTCGACAAGGACTCCACTTCTACATTCCACCTACACATTCCCTTCCACATTCACAACCTTACCTAAAACAGCTAAAATATAAACTAAGTGACTTGGAATATATTATTCTGTCTTGAAAACTAATATTTTAACATTATTAAAGATGAAATTACGATCTTAAATCAGACTTGATTTGGAGAATACTGGTGTGGGATATTCGGGTAGTTTGCTTTTCAAGAAATGTAGCAAATTGAAATTATTAACTTCTTTGCTGAATAACAAATTTTAAAATATTTCCCAAAACCTATGGGATGTCAAAATTATTCATTTACCCTGACAGTGCTTGCTGCACAAAAATTGTTGCTATTGCTTTTCTTCAGTATCTGTACACTTTCAATGGACAATTTTTTATTTTGTGATTTCTGGATTTCCTGAAATTTCAATGCAAGAACACCAAAGATACCTAAGATACCATAATAAAGCTATGAGTTTATGGCACGCCAAAATCATAGGTATTTGGCAGTTGAATATGTTGTATTATTAATATCTGAAGTCAAATTACTACGTTTCTTTAAGCATAATTACATGACACCTAACTACAAGCTGTTGCACCAGAATAAAGGATTTTGCAGTTTTGCTTCTGAACGCATACAGACTGTATTGAACGGAGGAGCTTGAGACCACAGTTACAGCACTTTGAGACAATGCACCTACCACAAGCCCAAATACAATTGAACAGCAGAGATGTCATAGGTGAAAGGTCTTCGGGATGGGTTGTGCAAACCAGCCTGTGATCGTTGGTATCGCCACGCAGCTTCACCAGATCTGTTAAACAATATACGGCTACAGATCCTATGATCTTGGTCTGCAGACACACAGAAACAAGGCTTTGCATGAGTCCCAGACCCACTGCCATTCAAATGTTCTCACCTTTTCACCGCAGGTGCGTGGGCAAATTATATATAGGTTGTCAAACTGAGGCTGAAGTGTCAGATTTTACACACAATATAAAATGTGCATGATAGGTTTCCAGTGCCTAGTTGCAGAATACCCTACTTGCCCTCTCCCCATTGTGTTTTGGACCATTTTTGCAGATGGTGTTTGTCAAAAGCAAATTTGAAAGGTTTTTTTTTGTCCTTTTTCCACAGTCGAGCTCTCCCCAAACCACATTCAAATTTTCCTTCTTGGTGTTATCCCTTAGTCTTGTCCTGCCTTGTACTGCATCTCCCTGGATTTCAAACTAACCTCAGCTTCAGACAAAACTGAGTAGTTTCACTTCCTCAGGGTCATTTCCATTATGCTGAACCTCCTATTAAAATTATGAAAAACATTTCCAACTGGCCAAACTGACCTTTCCAAAAAATAAGTCCCATCAGTTCTGCTCTCACTGACAGCCCGGACAAATAAGCACCTTCCCTAGATGGGGCTTTTTCTGCTGTTTCATTCAGATGTTTTTTACCCAGGGTTTCCAGCTGCAGTAGGAGCAGAGTTTCTCTGAAGACAGTCCTGCCAGCATTCAGTATCACACACGTACATATCTCAACTCTGTACAGTCTGCCCCCAAAAACTGTCTTTCAGCGAGAGAGGACATTAACACTAATAGCAAGGTGTAAATCACATAACCTATGAAAACAGCTCTCAAAACCTTGTCACTCTTTAAGCAAAGAGTGCAAAGAAGGAGTTAAAGTGAACTCTGTAATGTGTGCTGAGCCAGATCTGAGAGGCCTCCCGCTATTGAGGGGTGGATCTGAGTGCTGATGGGGGAGGCTCCTGACTGAGAAGGCGGTATAATAGAGCCTGTATCTCCTGTTCCATTGCAGGGATCCACAGTCTGCTCCGACTCGGATCAGCTGTTGTTTTGCAATTTCTTTAGGCCACCTGCTGTCTGTACTAATTTTGTAGCTCGCAAAGCACTCAGAGGAGAGGTGGGGCACAAGTACTGTACTTTAGTTAGAGTAGGAAATGATCAGAGACTAATACAGTTATTAAAGTTAGACTCTGTGTGTACTACTCTTTTCTAGGCATTAAGTACAATAAATGCAGAGTTTACAAACCATCAAGTTTAATGCACTACAAACAATTAGTAAATATGATTCTCCAGGGAAGATTCTCTCAGTGTCTTTTCCTTCCAAATATTCCTTAAGCTTAGTAGCAAAATTGAGCATCTTGTACCTCATGCTATTCTTCTACTTTCTTACTAATGCGTGGATGGTTGGTAATGACACTGGAGGAAATCTTGCTCCTTACTCCCAGATTAGCACTGCAGGAGTGCCTATCTGCAATGCAGATCCCTGCTGCTTTCAGTGCATGATATCCACAAATGTCAGTAATCTTGGGGAGGATATAAAAAAAAAAAAAAAGAAAGAAAGAAAAAAAAAAAGCTTTGCCAATTAGGTGCCACTTTTTATCCATGGATCTCAACTGTTTCAAAAATCTTAACCACCTAATCAGATTATGTGAATACAAACTCACAATAAGCAAACAATTCTTGCATCATCTATCACGTACAGACAGTAAGGAGTATATAGCACAAAAATATTGTAGCTCATTTAATGGGTGGTGATTCATTAAAGCATGGTAACTTCTACACTTCTGGGCATTTGCCCATGCCCAGAGCATCTAGAGGTTTAACTCTGCTCCTAGTTCCTCTACAAACTCTGGCATTTAACTTCAGGCAGCTTGCTTCATCTTTGTGGCTCTCTTTATCATTATCCCAGTCTCCAGGGTTTTATCTATCATATCTCTTTAGATTGCAAATATATAGGGGCAGGGGTGGGGTTAATACTGTAGGCTATTTTTTAAAGACAGGACAATGAGCCAAGATCCATTTGGAGCTTTTATTACATAAACTATAATTTATCTTTTTTTTTTCTTTCTTGAAGGCAAGGAACAGAAAGATTAAAAGAAAATGAATCTAAGGTAATCCTAGCAGTAAAATCAACTCCTGACTTTCAGTTTGATGTGCTGTCCTTTCATTAAAATGTCCTGTAGCCTTAGCTTCTACCTGTTGTTTTCCATCTCTAGAGGGACTTTGATATGCTTGAGGGCAGTCTTGTTCATAACTGAAGAAAAATTGTCCAGAGGGTTATTTATGATTGGTTTTTAAATCACTGTTGTTCAGAGTTTAATACTAAGTTCCATGCTAAAGCACAGAATTAAAAGTAATAAATCCATACAGATTTAGACCTTTTTCTTTGCCCAACATTGTTTTCTCTATTCAGGAAGCCAAGCTAGGAAGGGAACTGAGGAATTTACGCATCCTACCACCCAGGCAGATCACCCACAGTATCACAGTGACAGGGCACTGATGGGAAAAATGCTCTCCCTTGCTGTCTTGTTCCATGAAGCAAAACAAAAATTGTGTGTGCATTCACAGATGCCACCAAGATTTTCCTGCGGTTTCACTGAATACACAAGGGAACAGTGTGGCCTTTTCTTATAACGTAGGACACAGAACTAATTACTATATGAGCTGGAGCATGTCTGTTACAAACATGACCAATTCTGATGAAAAAATTGCCACAGCTAGGAAATTCAGCACCACTGTACCACTGTTAGTAAGTTGTCTCAATAGCTAATTATCTTTGCTTAGTTCTTATGACCCCAAACGATAAAATGGTAAATTCAAAAAGGAGTAAAGACTGCTACTTACATGATTAACATGTTAAAGCAGGTCAGTTCTGAGACCTAAAATGCCAGAAGCTGTTTCTTTTTATTTTCTGAAGCTCTGTCTTAAGGAAAGCTGTTAAAATACTGGAGATACTTCTTCCTTCTTGGAAAGCATGATGAGATAACAGAAGAAAGCTTGTTGGTAATGATAACAGTTATAACTTTGGTACATTAAATTTATGTTCCATTTCCAGAGGCCATACTCAAAGACTCCTTTCCAGTATGTGAAGATCACAAAGGGTCCGTGATGGGACTTCCTGGGATGGTGGAGGGTGAGATCAGGTCTGTCATGTTGTGAGACGTGGCTCCTTCATGTCTGCACAGGGTGGAGGTGCCCAGGTGCTAGCAGCAGAGGCTGCGGGGGGTGACATCTGTGAGGAGACACCAGGGGTTGCCCCATGCTGAATACAGACCTTTCCAGCCAGCTCCAACAGACCAACCATAACACACAGATAAGCTCAGCAGCCAAGATGGTGGCCCATCCAGGAAAGCAAATTAAGAGAGCACAAAATGCCAGACAGTCAGAGGAGGAGAGAACAGAAAAGAATAAGAAACAGCAGAGGAAAGACCAAGGGCAGAGAGGATGAAGGAGAAGGGGTGCTGCATGGTGGAGCAGGTATTTCCCCATGACAGTCCACACCGGACTGGGTTTATCCTGAAGGACCAGAACCTGAGGAAAGAGCCCATGCTGGAGCAAGGGAAACATGTGAGGAGGAAGGAGCAGCAGAGAGGAGCTGTTACAGGCTGATCACAACCCCCCATTCTCTAACCCCCTGTGCCGCTCAGTGTTGGGAGTAGAGAAGGGAAGTTAAGCCTGGAAAGATGGGGGCAAGTTTTTGGTTTAATTCTTTGTTTCTCACCACCCAAATCTATGTTAATCGGCAGTAAATTAAATTCATCTTTCCCAAGTTATCTTCTTTTGCCCATTACAGTGACTGGTAAACAATTTCCCTGTCTTGATCTCAACCCACAAGATTTTCCATCCTATTTCTCCCCTTGTCCTGTTAAGGCAGGGGAGTTAATGAGCAGCATTTGGCCAGAGTTACCCCAGGATAGCACACCATAGCAGTGGAGGACAGCAGAGCTGTAGGGAGACTTTTGACATGGAAATATGGTAACATTACAAAGGTGGGAAATAGCAAGGCAATAATTGTGTGTGAACATGCATGGCTAATGCATGGCAGATTGGCTCTGGCCAGCAGTTAAGCACCACACAGCCGCTTGCTCACTCCTTTTCCACCTCCAGTGGGATGGAAGAGAGACAAGGAAGAGAGAAAGACATTAAATTCATGGGTTGAGATAGTTTAATAAGCAGAGGAAAGAAGAAGAAAGAAAACTTAAAACAAGTGATGTAAAGGCAATCATTCACCACCTCCCACAAACAGTCCAATGTTCAGGCAGTGTCCAAGCAATGTCTCCTCCCCAAAGAACTCCTCCTCTCTGTTTTTATTGCTAAGCATGGTATTATATATTGGAGATCCCTTTGGTCATTTTGGGTCAAGTATCCTGGCTGTGTCCCACCCAACTTCTTGACCAGCTTCAGCCTACACCATGGGAAAAAATGAAAGTTTTAATGCTGTGTAAAACTGCTGAGAAATAGACAAAATACTGGTGTGTTATCAACACTGTTTTAGTCACAAATCCAAAACACAGCGGCATTTATGCTGCTATGAAGAAAAATTAATGCCATCCCAACCAGACCCAGTACAGCAGTCTTCATATTGAAAAATTCATCAGCCATGAAGAGACAGTGTTTAACCTTTTTAGATTTCTATTCATCTGGATGATCACCTGTGAGGTGATGATGAACTGGGAAGAGGATAGTTATTTATGCTGGGCATAGACAAAGACAAAGAAAAGAGACAAAGCAGAAAGATTTTTATGCTGTCAAGCTAAGCTGCGGTCTCCTGTAGAGAAACAGATTCCTCCATTTGGATTTGTCATGGAGCTGGTATCAAGAAAGTGTCACGAAACCACTATGAAACTTTTTCCTGAGACGGAGGGCAGACAAGGAGGAGCTGCAGTAGAGCATCCATTAAATCTCTGCTCTGTAGACAATATAATTTCACTAGAGAGCCCATACTGACTGATTTTTGTGCTTCAGCCTTTGCCAGGCTTTCACTTCCACATTCTTTCTTCCAAATGCACCCAAAGACCTCTACCATCTAGCCACCTGTGGAACAGGTCACCTGAGAAAATATAGCATGCAACACAAAGCTGTGTTGACACTTTGTCAGTAACCCCACCTACTTATTTTTGTATAATTGTTTTACATTCATTCTGATTTTCAGCATTATGGTAGTGGTATGACACTTATTGTAACTCTAGATACATGTGAAATCAATCACAGAGGAATAATTTTACACAAAAATTCAGCACTTTAATGATTTTGGCCTAGATTAATACACGTGCAAACAAGGCAGTAAAATACACCTCAAGACAATATAGATACTGTTCTGTTTGCTATTTTCTTACAGTCCATGAAACCAGGTTGCTAGATTGCAATAAGGTATGGATAGGATATATGTATATGTAATGCCACAACACCTGGAACCCAAGCAGGCCGTGCAGCAGTGAAACAGCAACTGGCTGTGGTAGTGGCTGGTTTCACAGTATGCCACAAGCACATGCAGGCTGCGAGGCCTGTGGTTGTCAAAGGGAGGGCATGAGAGAAAAACACAGGTTTGCCATCTGGAACATGCAAAAGAACGGAGGTACATTGACCAAGAAGAGGCTAGCAAGAAACCTGAAAACAGGAAAGTGATAGGAGCAGAGAAATGAGGGAGAGTTGGAGATTCATGCCAGGCAGTTGAACACAGAGTATCTAATCTCTTCAGAAACATGTCCTTCTTCCTTAGTGCAACTTCTCCTTTCAATAAACAGTTGGGGGAAGAGAATCACTCAGAAAAATTCCTAGCTGGATTCTGTACATTGTTGCCAAATCCACCTGAAGAGAGCCCACAGTACCTGTAGTTTAATCACTTTATATTTCTTGCTTAGAAAAGTGACATGGGGAAGAAATTTGGGTTGGCGTGGGTGCTTCCATATCCTTCCACCAGGGTCTCCACTGCCCAAACCAGACTTCTGTGTTGTGAGACACACTTCAGTCAGGCTGCCAAACAAATGCTCCACCTTACCAGAGCTGTGCTGTGTTCTACCCATGGCAGCTGGAGAATGGCACCCCAGAGCAAAATCCTGCTCTGTTGCTGAAAGAACAAAGGCAGGTGACACGCACTCTGCCATTGGAGCCGTAGCTCTCCTTGATTACTTCAAAGTTCATTTCAGCTTCTTGCTTTTGACTGTACTTTGCTGCAGGGGTTGAACATCTTCCCTGGCTTCTTTAGTGATAGTTTTCCAGCTACCCCTTTTCTGATATATCTTTAAGAGCATTACCTTAGCAAAGGATGTCAGCACAGCTCCAGGCAGCTGCATGTAAACTGGACATGAGTGGACAGGTACCATTCTACAACATGATGATCCTGGCTGCAAGTGAGCAACTCAAGTCTTGCTACAGCCAAACATTCGAGCAAGGAGACAACATAGAGCAGCCTTGCACAAAAGCAGTTGAGGCACATAGACGAATTGATCAGTTAGTCCTAGCAGGATGCAAAGCACTGTGGGGTACCAATTGGAAGCCGGTCAATTTAATGTGAGGTAGAGATGTGTCCAAGTGAATGTTAGGCCCCATTAACTTAATATGCTGTTAAGTTCACACCCTTTGCACTAAAATATAGGAAACACATTATTTGGCCAGTTAATTCACCTATAGAGCTGCAGCAAGTAGAAGCAGGTATTTTCAACATGAATTAATTGAGTTTGGTGTGGAGTAACTCCTGGTTCCCACCAAAATATTTATTTAGATGTGCCTTTTGTCCAAAACTGATGAGTTCATTTTTAAATAGATGGGGAAATATATACCGCTAATCCTTTTTTTTCTTTTTTTTCTGACTACTACATTTTCAAGTTGTGTTAAACATAACAATTAGATTGCAAATCGGCATCAGCGGAAAAATGTAGTGAAACTGACTTTTTATTACGTTTTTCCCAGATTTTTTTCCCTTTCTTCTTCTTTACAATCAGTTTCCAAGATAATTGTGCTTTCCTTCACTGAAAATGATGACTGTACTTACGTATTGCCCTGTAGAAAGTGAAACTGCATGCCTCAGTGAATTCTATCATCATTTCACCCCCTAATGAGAGAGATTGTTTGCAGGCAGATGAAATTAAATTGTAAGCTCTATTGACTTCAACAACAGGTGCCATTTGTGCAAACCCAAAGGGAACCATTGAATTGTCAAAAAGATTTAACTCTTCCTGACACAGTGGCATCAGATAACATCTTCTTGGTACCTGCACCTCACATAGTTCCAGCACCCACAATATATGATCTCATCTATAACATTACTGGCAAAATGGCTAGAAAGAGTTGAATTAACTGCAAATGAAACAGCTACACTTTCTGATTGCTGGGTTGTATCAGGTCTGTGCACAATAAAATGTGGAAGGAAGAGAAATTAAGCTGGAAAAAAATATTCTAGAAAGCTGCAAGAATTTCAGTAACTTTCTGTTTAAAAAAAAATTCTACATGGTTAAAACAAACGCAAAATCATACTTGGCAAATTTTAGTAGGAAAACTTTTATATACTAGTGTTCCACACTTCTCCCATAGCCCTGGGCTGTGAAAGTTGTCAATTACTTGATCTGCATTTGCAATTAAATTGAGACGATCGCTGATAAGAAATCCATGCAGAAGCAGGCTTTCTCTGTTTTTGAACACATACAGCACAGTTGTGATCTTACAGATGAAATTAGTATTAGCTCAATAGCTTTTTTTTTTGTGCAAGTGTAAAACATTACCATTCTCAGTTCCAAACAGAAAGAATGCCCAAATCCCAGTGTTGAACAAAATAAGAGCTGGTGCTCTTTGAGTTACTTCCTTAATGCTGTTTCTTTCCCTGACATAAGAATTCTGTTCTTGTCAGATAGAGAGTCAATCACTGCTATCTGGCAAGAGAATCCTCTCTGTTTCTGGATATAATTTGATATTTCAATGATGTGAAGAACAATTAAATACTTAAGCATTACATAACTTCAAAAGTCTCTTTTGAGATGAAAAATATGCAAATGATAATGTCTAATATGGTTATGGTAAAATTCTTTAATTTTGACTTGAAAGCAAAGAGATTTCAGGACAGCATGATATATTTGATCCAATGAAATAATCAAACCAACTTTGTATCACTTTGGTGGCAATTTATCTTCTCTGCCTGAAGCAGAAAGATATTCCTGCTGCAATAATGGATTTATGTAGTTTTCTCCCATATCTGTTTCTTTCAGTTTAAGTATTCAAAAATGTGAAGTCCTTTAGTGGGTAATAGCTCCAGGCATGTAACAGATATGAGACTCCCAGGAGATGAAGGTTAGAACATTGCCTTGTTGAATATGGTTACAGGGCTACAAGTCAGCACTCTTGCTCTGCTAACAGGCCCTCACATTCACTCCCTTATTATGCCGGTGGAAAATGGGAAAGAAAGGCTCAGGAAGCTAATGGACAGCAACTGCAGAAGCAGCATAGAGTGCAGGTTTAAATAGTCAGCCAGCAGGATCCGAGCATTAACAATCGCAGTCCCAGGTTTGCAGCGGCAGCAGTGAAATCTGTGCGTGCGCTGCAGCAGCATCAATGCTGAGCACCGGGGTCCTCACCTCCACACACATTACAAGCACTGCCTGCTGCCTTCTGGGCACCGCCACCACCACGTGAAGACAGGGAATGGCAAGCAAGTCGTGCAAGCACCTGGTGAGATAATGCCTGTTTTATTCTGGTAAGAAGTAAAATGTGCTGATAACATCTCTGACATTTAATGATGTTGCTTTCATTTTGAACACATCATTGAGCAGATATTGAATTCATTCATTTTGGTAATAGACTCAGAGCTGCGGAGTTTTTGTTTTAATAAATAAATAAATACAAGCCCCAGACACTTTTCTGTGTGGGATGGAAGGTGGGAACAGTCATCACCCCCTATATTATACGTGTTAGCATTTCATGAGTTTTGCTTTTCTATGTGCATCCGCATATGTCTCTTTGAAAAGCTAATTTCATTTTCCTATTCTTGTCTGCAGGTTTTCCAATTTTGAGACCAAGCTGCGTATTATTCTATGTCAGACTGGCTATTCCAAAATAAATGCTAAAACTCAAATATATTACCCATGTTTTCCAACTTGGCTGGAGAAGGTTTGGTTTAGATATTATTTCTCATACAGAATTGTAGCGGTTTTTTCTTATCACACCAACTACTTTTTATAATTATATTTCTCCGACTTGTAAGAAAAAGGGGCTATTGAAATTAAATCACGTTATTTGTAAAACCTGTGTGGAAATGTTCAGGTTTTGCTATGGCTTTTTTAAAACTGGCAGAGCACTGCCATGATCATTGCCACATTTGTTTCCCCATACTAAATTCTTTATGCTTTTATGCAAAGTAACTGAACCAACAGTATTTGGGCAAAACTGGGTATGACGCATTCACAGCTGAGGATCACCATGAGGCTAAGCAAGCCAAAATGTATACCAAAATCCTAATCTGGATTCTCCTCTTATGTTAGCTGGATATTTTTGGCCACTGCATCTCCACCTACTTCTGTGAAGTGGCACCACATTTATACCACAAAAATCGACAAGAAAATCTGCTCTCATGCTAAGATTTAGATGGTTTTGCAAAAAAAACAAAAAAAAGTTTGATCTGTTTCTGAAAATTACTATTTAGACATTAAAATAATTACAGATGCCTAACCCATTATATGTTTAGTCAACTTACAAAAATGTACAACTTTTTACTTAAAATCTGAGTCTCTCTTCACACATGAACAGCACAAACAATCAAAATAAGGTCAATCCCATATGCTTTTGAAGCATGACCAGAGAGTTACTGAGTCCAGGTCATGTGGAATCACATGTAAACTGTGCACTCATGTTACCTAATGAAAACACATTGTACTAGTTACAGACATCACCCTAAACTCTGCTTACAGTTTAGCTGATTCCAAACATTCACCAGAATTATCAACTTCAGAGTTTCATTGCCCTGGAGAGCTCAGACATAGCAGAGAAATAGAAATGAGAGACATTAGAATAGACAGTACATCATATCTGCTGAACAGTCTTCAGAAATATGCAAACTGCACAGGGGGGCTGACATTTTAGATTTTTTTTTAAAAAATTGGACATAACAGGAACTCCATGTGTATATAAATATGGCTCTGGATGAAAAAAAAAGAGATTGTTTCTGCTCCTTCTGTGGTTGTGACCACTTGCAATATGTTCTGATATTTATCTGTGTAGCTACTGGTTTCCTTCATTTTTCTTGTCAACATCCAACTTCTTTCCTGTCTTATTACATTTCCCTTTGCTGAACTCTCTGCCCCTGTGGAGCAAACTATATGGTCTCTTTTAAAAAAAGCTATAATGAAATCACAAAAAGTGTACTGCCTTACTGGACTTTTGCCAAATTCTGCCTCTGTCTTCCCTTATTTTAGGTAAGCAATAAGATGCAGAAACAGCACGATGGATGGTCCAACAGGTTTTTCCCTTGGTCATAGGGTAAAACTATTTTCAGCAGAAAGGTAATAAGCTCTTAACAAAGATGTTTGAAGCAAAGCATGCTCATAAGATGAATAAAACGAGTCTATAGAGTGATATAGATGAAAAGGTGGGATAGAGGTCAACCACGTAATGACTCCAGTTTGGCTATTCTGTGTGCCAGAAGTTGGTTATGACTCCATTTAGCTTCATATATTAAGAGGAAGGGATGCACTGCTGTGATTTGCTATTAGAAATCCACAAAAAGATGACACTCTGCAGGCAGCACTCTGCCTCCATTCTCAGGTTTTAACAAGGTAATCTGTGGGGCAGTAGGGAATAAAGTCCTACACCCTTTTAAGACAGAGAAGTTGGAGAACATTGCTGATTTGTTGTACATGCAGACACCCAACTTACTCCCTGCTGCTAATTCTAGCAGTGGATCCCATTTTGAGTATTTCTATAGCCTTCCTTTTCCTCTCCAGAAACTTCACATACAACAATGCACAAACAGCCTAACCTAAAGTCATTAGCTATGCACCAATGTGAATGCAAATATCTCTCATTAAGTCCTACAGGAACTTTCCTGGCAATTTAAGAATTACCTACCCACACACTTTAAGAAGCTCCAGGGCTAACCAGCAGCTACTGGTTGTGCTTTTGGACTTAGACAACTGAAGTGGCAGGTAGCTGCTTACACCCTTTATGATCTCTCTTGCTTATAGGCTCTCCATTTTTTCAGTTTCATGATCTACAACATGAAAAAATACGTTCTTCCAAGAGTTTTCGGAGAGAATATATAGATTAGAGATTAAAAACATGAATAGCACATGAATAGCATTGAGATATCAGAAACAATACTAAATTCCTTTTGATCAGACCATTTCAATCTCCATTCACACAGGACCAAATATTCAGATGTCTAATGAACCACCTGGTAAAGAACAAGAAAAATTAAGTTCGTGTTTCATTTCTCAATAGTTGAAGGCACTTTTCTGTCTCCTGTCGCTTGGTATCAGTGAGCAGGTTTCCAGCCCAGCTGAAACACCACTGGATTTGAAAGATGTAGATACATTGGTATCACCAAACACATTAGCAGCTATGAAAGCCAAACGAAGATTTTGCTGCAGAAAAGGCTGCAAGTAAAGAACAGCTCACATTAAATCCTGGATGTGGCAAGATGTCCTTCTAGTGCAAACCACCCTCCTTACAGCATGTTCCCACATGCAACAGAACTAGAACTTTAGTTCCAGTCATTTTCTGTTTGTGCAGTGATTAGTCTGTGAACCAATAGCTTTAGAGCCACCTTGCTAGAACAAGTGGATAAAATAGATATAATAGGTGGATATTAAATAGATACAATCCTCTTTTTAATCCAGGAAATTTTGGGCAACGGTCCAGCACAATTCAACTAGAATTATATTCCTTGTAATGGGATACAAATTGAATTCCTCACTTTGCTACTACCTGTGTCTGTATTAAATAGTTCTCAGTAGCCATTTTTGGCATAGCAATAGCCTTGCCTTTTTGAGAGCATGCAGTATGAATCAAGTAATAAAACACTCTTGAGTTCTCTGTATGTGACTAAGTAGTAGTGAAATGTCTTTTCATTCTG
This sequence comes from Psophia crepitans, assembly GCA_013399095.1. Taxonomy (NCBI): domain Eukaryota; kingdom Metazoa; phylum Chordata; class Aves; order Gruiformes; family Psophiidae; genus Psophia; species Psophia crepitans. The sequence continues at coordinate 217,576 of VWZZ01007294.1, read as the reverse complement.
AAAGGTAAAAAATACTTTCAGGGGAAAAGGAAGGGATACCTGATCACTACAAAAATAAAATTACAGTAACATAAAATTACCAATCTCAAAAGTCTTTGACTGTCTTGGATTCCCTGTTGTTTTCCAGAGACAGAATTGCACTTTTTGGTACATTTTTACATTCCTAAGTGTGGTCCATCACACTAAGAAAAAAAAAATAAAAATCCGCATCCCACAAATAAAATAAGGGTTACATTAAGGGAATATGATTAAAACTGCAAATCTAACATGAACTATTAAAAAAGTTATCACATGCAAAATCAAATTTTGTTAATTCATTTCACAAATTCTTAACCTGGAAATACAATATTACACAAACTTGTACTCAAAGAGAATAGAATGCTATTAAAACAACAGATCTTTTGAACGCAGGTCATTGCTCACCACTGTTTTGAACTAACAGACATTAGCCAAAAACATCTGGAATTTTCTACAGTTCATATCAAACTAATTTCCTTCTTATAACCGGTCTGCTTAAGGCAGTATGCATCAGTGCTATATTAACAATAAACAACAGGTAACAGAAAAATACATGCATAAAACCTCCATCTTAGTGGGCTACCACTCTGAAATCAAATATTCATATATTTCTACAAAATATGCTTTGGCACAAAGCTAAGGTGAAGCAAAGATTGAATTCTTGGTGCGTTCTGGCGGATATAGTTGTACAGAACGTATTACACATGACATATATACAAAGGACGGTTACAACCTGCTCCAAACATTTCTTCACTTTGATGGGATGTGTAATTTTAAAATATTTCTGTACACAGTTAGACCATAACAGTTATCAACTATAGTTTAATAAGTGCTTTTTAATGCACACGGGATACAAAAATAAGCCTTCAGTTGCATGTTTGCTTTCCCAAGGGAAAATGATTCTTTACTGGGAAAAGTAATCTACAGGCTTGCAAGACTACGTTTTGGACTCTGTTCCACAGAGGCAAAGCAGCCATTCAGTAGGTGGCAAAACTGTCTCTGTAGAAATAAGCACATACATAATTGACTGTTTGTTGGTTTATTATGTACTGGGGAACACATTTTTAACTGATTACCTCTTTTAGGTAAAGCCACATAAATAAGCAGATTGATCATGTATTTGAAATTGTTAACTCTGAATGCAAAGTCAACATTTAAATGAGTATCCTCCAGTTCTGAAAACTATTAGCCAGCATATCAAAGCAGGCAGAGAACTAATTCAGTTCCCATGATAGTATCATGTTTTTACTGTTCTACAATCAAAACTGTGGGTTTTCTACTATCAAAACTGTGGTTTTACACACAGGAGAAATCCAAAGCAATGTGCTAATAATGCATACCAAGAAGGTCTTCAGTCCATCTACAGAGTGGCTGCCATTCATCTGTCTTCTGACACATTTCTCTAAATGATTTTTCAGCTTTAAGCAACTTTCTGCATCCTATCAAGCAGACTTCACAAATACGAAAATGCTTACAGCCCAAAAGTAATGCCCAAATCCTCAAGATCTATCATCAGCGTGACTTTAAAGGAATGGTAAAAATGTTTCATGCGGTAAACTGAAAACATACCTCCTTCTCGGCCTGCCATGAAAATGACCAATAAAGCATTATGGGTATTTATAGACCAATTACGGAGAAAAATTTTCTTGAGAAGGCATGCTTGGGTATTCAGGAAGGTGCCCTAACACGTTGATTTTTATTTAGTGAAAGGTAAACCAGAAACTGTGAAAGATCATAGTAGGAAACTGCTCTGCTGTAATCTAATCTCATATTATTACTTTCCTTCCAGATGCCAGAAGTATAGTTCTTCCTTTTTTTCCTGGTGCATTTTTCAAGCAGGTGCCAATACCGGACTGAAAAGTAAAGGTAAGATCCACCTATGAAGACCAATTCAGTACTAAAGGACTTAATTAATTTAAAGATATTTGTCCCCACTCCCACACATCTGCCTAGCTAATCAACCAAAAGATAGACAACCTGAAACCCTAGCTCCAAAAGAAACTACTACTGAATTCTCACTATTCCTGGGATTTCTCTTTTCTTCCAAATCTCCTTTGTTAAACAAACTTGTCTAACAAATACTAATCCAAGGCTAACGGGCCCAGATTTCCCTTAGCGCCAGTTGCACAATATGGTTCAAAATCTGAAATGTCATATTCACTGGAGTAAGATTATTAAGAGCTGGGTGACATTAGCGGAGCTGTCTTTCAAAGCATGCCAGCAGCCTTTCATAAGGGATTTGCTCTGAACCCACAGGAGCAGCCTCTCTCCCCAGAGGAACGGGCAATGTTGAATTTGGTAGGCCCAGACTCTGAGCAACATTTTTGTTTTCTTCTGGTTCTGAACTGTAAATTCAGGTTGCAAATTGTAGTTCTTTGTGTGCTTTTTTCTTTAAAAACGAAAGCCCTGGTGTCCCTTTTCTGGGGAGGAATATCACTGTCTGTAGCTCAGTGCTTATCAGGAGAGACCGTCCATGCCACATCTAGCTGTGCAACCTGATATACTTCATCGCACTTGTGCATTTCTAGGCAGAAATGTAAGTGCAGGAGTGCCTATGGCTTTTGGGGACAGCTGCTTTTTGCGAAAACTCTCTTTCCCTGAATGCAAGTTCTCTCCTCCTAGCTGCACTTTTCCTCTATTTTTATTCTTTTTCCTCAATATATGAATATCATTAAGCATACAAGTCAACTTTTTTAACTATGTAAAACACTCAGAGTGTCCGGTAATAATAATCCATTAATGCTCAATATCTGTTAATCTATTTTTACTAAAAATGGCTTTAAGTCTCCAGGAAATTCTCTTCATAAATAAAAGTTTAAAATTTGAGCAGTCTATCTGCAGCCATAGGGCCAAAATATTAGAGGAACTATAAATCACCGGTTATCTCTGTTGTTTTGGTTTGGAGGCAGAGCTATGGAATACAGTAAAATCTGATGTCCTGGGCCAAGAATTTATCCAATGAAGTACAGCTCAACATAGACAGCAGAAAATACCTGTTAATTTGCAGGGTTAGATACAATATCCAAGTAGAACAATCTTGTCCTATTTCAGGCACATAGCACTCTGATAGTAACAAACGTTATGGGCACACACATGAAAAAAGAAAAGAATAAGAAATAAGCACATAGAAATCCTTGTATGGTAATTGCTTAGAATGAAAAAAAAAAAAAAGTATGTTAAGATATGCTCAGCTGGCACTGGTGAGTCCAAGTAGAACAGTGTCATAAATTGATCTGATGTTACAAAATATCAAAAATACAGCTGCAGGATGTATGATAACTAGAGACTAAAGACAATCCCTCAAAAGAGGACAAGCCACAAAGGGTCTGACGCAGAGAACAGGACATCATGGTGCCAGCAATATGTCCAATGGCAATACGGACACCTCCGGCCTTGAAACAGTAACTGTAATAATCTCCTGACCAACGAGATTTTTCATAAATCTAAACTAAAAGATACTTTATACCTTTTCCCAGAGCCTGAAGCCAGCAGCTTCGGAGTTTGAGTTGTAAGCAGAGAACTTTGCAATAAGTTTCATAGGAATTTTGACTCGAGGACGGTGAATGACACCTCTAATTGAACTGTTTGTTCCATGCTACCCCTTTTTTTCATTGACTACCATGACTAGCAAGCAATAATCTAGTAAAATTAATATGGGCAATGTGTGAACATCACTTTGATTTGTCATTCCACATTTCCACCTGTTCTAGTTGAAGAGTTCCTGTTCTAAATCACAGATGAAGCTCAAAAGAACAGCTGACTCCTCAAAGAAATCACAGGTCATGTTATAATGCCGTGGTAATAGCAAATTTCGTGACAACCTGCTTACAAGAGGGAGAAGACCTTTCTAACGGGCTGGCAGAAATGAAATGTATTGTCTTAGTACACCATCTGTAGTTAAAGCAATACAGTCCCTTTGGATGCATAGAAAACAGTGAAATATCTTGTAAATGTGATTAATTTCAGGCAATTCAGGTAGCTTTCTCAGCCAGATTCAGTCTGACACAGAAAGATAAAACGTGCTTTTTTTCCCTCACTCATTACATGAAAGGGCTAGCACAATAACAATGAACTTCATGTCTAAACTGAACCAGTTGCTCAGCATGCTACCCTTCAATATTCCTAGGTGGCTTCTTTAAAGAACTGACATACTATTCATGCATTTTCTCTGAGACAGGGTGAATAAGCTAGACTTTCTTTAAATAAGCCACAGGATCCTGTAGTTCCTTTCTTAGAGGATTTAACCTACCTAACTCATTATACACAGATATACTCCTTCCCATTACATTGAACTGAATCATACACTGTGGCACTACATAAACTTTAATGATGTGGTTTTATCAAAGCCAGAAAACATTCAGCATTCAGACTTTTTGGAATATCTCCTAACTTCATGTCCATGTACAAAAAAGATAACACCAGACCTTTTTGCCCATGTCTGTGGTGACAAGCTGTCGGCATAATGAAAATAAATACTCCTGATTTCATTAAACCTCCTTTATGATAAAACCTCTTCTGCAAACCAGTGAATCTTTTTCCTGACACAAATGGCAGGCAGAGGTGGATAAGTTAACAAACTCATAGATGTATTGCTAAATGGCAGAGTTAAATCTTTCAAGCAGGAATTTTACTTACCATGGATGCTATAGCAAGTATGCTATTTCTCCAAACAAAGAGATGCAATTGATCTGTCTTGGGAAAAACGGTAAAATCCTGTTTAATTCCAGAACAAAGAATACTTTATAGTTATGTTTAATTATAATGGGAGAGATTCAGATCCCATGAAAATCAATGGAACTATTTCAACGCACTTTTGGTGAGGTCCATAAATAGAAGTACTTTGTGAATCACTGTATCATAGCAATTCCATACAAAATGCTTCAGAGGATTTACTGAACTTCCAGAGTGGAAATGTTGGAATTTCACAGAAAATAAAGAAAAACTGCCTCATGGGATTTGGGTTCTTGCAGAACATCCCATTCAGAATCCAAGAGAAACAACAACAAAAAAAAGTTTGGTATTTGTTGTAGGGATTAATTACCTTGCCACTCCTTGTAAGTAACCCTGCTTCCTCCCTACCAGGAGCCATTCATAAGAAGGGTATGTTTTTTCCTTAAGTCATACTGGCTGCCAGACTTATAGCTCAGATGAAACCACATCAGTCCTATGTGAGGAGCCTAGCTAAAATCTTCTGTGCTTACAGATGCTTTGCAATTTAAATGGAGAGCAAGCAGCTATTATTTACTCAGGGCTTCAGGACCTGCCTTCTGGGTGCTGAACCAAATGGCAGTTTAGCCTGGCAGCCATGGCAGATCCCAGGTGTAAAGTCCCTCTTCTGCTTTTGTGTCTCACTGTCTTTTCCTGTTTGCATCACAGAGCAAAGCCTTCTAGCAATACATCAACCTCAATGACAGAATGAACTTAGAAATGAGCAGACCTATAGCCAGAATGGGGAATCTTCTCCTCACCAATACTTCATAATGTCCCTGAGGACTGAGTATGATGGACGACAGAGAGAGGAGAGACATCTAGGTGTCAGGACACTATGAGTTCTTTGCTCTATCAACTCCGACAAAGCATGTAACTTCTCTACCTATTCCAACACAAGTCTTACCCCGAGTTCTCTGCCTACAGAATAGATGTGCTTAAGCAAAATTCAGGTCTATAATATTTCTTTTTCATTTGCATGCATATTCTATTGATGCATACCTGTTCCAGGAGATAGATGATAAAAAATTGACAAAACCAGTCATTTTTTCAATTTTCTTAAGTTTTATCCTCTCTGCATCTGGGTATTCTGTTGTGTATTCCCTTCATGACAGGTCCCTTAGTTTTGTGCAACATTTCTGAGCACCAGAAAGCAGCTAGGATGGGAGCCTTTGCTCCTTTTTGGCTGTATTTGCTGCTTAGGTTTGATATCATCTGGCTGGCTCCTATCATATTAGTTGGTTGTGCTACAGATAATGGTCTCCACACTGCAGCCTGTGAGTGAACAGTAACACAGGACAAGGAAATGTGTGTTCTTTTTTTTTTTCTTTTACATTGCTACCCAGACAGGAATCCCGAATGATTTGCTTCATATTCCCTATTCCCATTTCATGTATGGATTATCAGGCAAAAAGTGAGCAGCCTTCCTGCCTGAAGACAATACATGGCAGTCCTTCATTTGGGCTAGGGTCAGAAACCAGCCATACACTGAACTAGTGTTGTATCTTCCGAGAGGATGAGATGCTGCAGTCAGAGGAAGGCACGTGAAGATATATCAGGGTTAAAAGGAAATCCATGCCACTATATAGAAGTGAATATTTTTCTTTGTCTGTGTCCTTATTGTATTAATGCTGTCTGTGTATGTTTTTCATACTCTCTTCTATTGATGAGTTTACAAAACATTAAAAACCAAATTAAGATTTTTTGTTTGCTTGTTTGTTTCTCTGTCACACTAAGTAAATCTAATGCGGTAAAATTCAGATAATCTACAAAGTACATACGTATCTTCTGAGACATTAAACATAGACCTATAGCAATGAGTCAAAAACATGGTCAACAACACAGGAAACCTGTGTTTGATTAGCCATACCTTTCAATCTTTTGCAAAATCCTGTTCTGGGGCGGGGCGGGGAGGGAAAACACACCACCTTGGTGTGATATTTCATGCACAAAGAGCAGTCAAATCCTTCTGTTTCAGGCAAATTTATTTTATAGGAAGAACCACAGTACTGCAGCAACAACAATAAAATGAAATAGCAATGACAGTAAGGTTTCTCTGAGAGAACAGTGCTGTGCTCCCCATAGCTAGCAAGTTGCATCATTGCAAAAAGACTGTTACTTTCATCTGAAATAAACAAGCTAGCACAGCTAGAGGTTACATTCAGCTGTGAAAAACAAGAAACTTCCAAGTTAATGGCCTGCCTTTCACATGTAAGCAGAAGACACAGCCATTGCTTGACTGCAAAATTTCTTTATTACTTCTCCCAAGCATGTTCACTGATACCGTATATGCAACAAAACAAATAGCATTACTTCATTTTCCTTACCCTGTTCTGACAGTCATTGTATGTTTAGGACTTCCCTGTTGGGTCTCTCCACTGCTGGATACATCCAACTTTCAAATAACCTACTGTCTTAAGATTTAAATTGGAAAAATTTCTGGCTCCTAACATATAGATCCAGGTCTGGTGCATCCCAGTGTATCAGTAAGGAGGGTTAATGAAGCAGTTTCACTGCGTGTGCAAGAACAGGGAAAAGCTCTCTGGTTGCCAGCAAATCAAAGATCAAACCAGCCTGAGGCAGGACACACAGTTGCATAGGACTGTTCGTGTTGGAGACTCGTTAGGAAAAGGATCTAACAGTAAGGAAAAAGATACAGAGAGTGTATGATGTGCCAAAATAGAAATAGAAAGTGAAAGAATAGGACACTTACCACAGAGTTCAAAAGCATCTTCCCCTTAATTTTTTCCTCCAGATAGCTCTCCCATGTATTTGTCAGATTTGCAGGCTGAGGGGGTAGTGGGGGAGGGCTTTTCCTTCCTCAGTTGCTTGTAGTTAGTAAATAATGAGAAAGTAACATTTGAAAAATTAGGAAACTACATTACTTCAAATGTATCTTCGTACTTCAAACATCTATTTTCATTAAATACAGCCAAACTTGTGTCCCTAAATAGAGAAGAAAAGAGTAATCGTTACATTGCTACAATTAGACTGGAAAATCTAAATCATGTTACCATGAATGTGATGAGGCACTGGAACAGGTTGCCCAGAGAAGCTGTGGAGGTCCCCTCCCTGGCAGTGTTCAAGGCCAGGTTGGATGGGGCTTTGGGCACCCTGGTCTAGTGGAGGGTGTCCCTGCCCATGGCAGTGGGATTGGAACTTGGAACTGGATTATCTTTGAGGTCCCTTCCAACCCAAACCATTCTGTGATTCTATGTGAAAACTAAATTGAAAAGATACACCCCACAAAGATTACCAGGACTCCTCTCTGGGCTCATACATTTATTTCATAACCAGCGTTGTGAAGGTTTACTTAGCAAAGTATCAAACAATTCATATTGCCACGGCTTTTATTCATCGTGTGAAGAGGTATTCAGCATTGTACAATTACTAACACTGACTTTTCTCCAGTCTGCCTCCAGTAACAGGCTAGTTTCTTCAGTCTTTCATTTCACTAACTTTGCAATTTGTCCTGCAGTGAGACTGCTTCAGTAAGCAGCTTTAAAGAGCAGCTCCAGTACTTGGTCTCTGGGGTCACTGACCATCTTTTACACAGGGAGAGGGAAAGAGACAAGAGCAGCTGAGAAACTCAGGTTGCAGAAAGATCAAGTCAGCCATAATTACCATCATATTCATTTGCCAAACCATTCAATTGCAATTCTAATGACACTAGGACAACTAATTTTGTTCATTAGCACTCAATTAAATTAATCTGAAATTCAAAATAGTAGCATTGTTGCAGTACAGCCATATTAAAGATTAAATATAATCTCTCCTCATTGTTTTCCTTTAACAGAATAAAGTTTTCTTCACATAGAATAAAGATACAGGCATTTTCTTTAGTGGGACAATGAAATTTTCCAAACAAAAGATTGGATATTTTTAATTAGTCTAATCATTAACAGACTTAATTTGAAGACAAAATGGAAGTCTCTGTGTCTTCCAAAAAAGAATTAACTGGTAAATGTCTCCTTAATGCTATTATAGTGAATATTTCCCTTGACTGACCACAGAAAACTTTAGAGTACCTATCCCATAATCAAAGCTTACACTTCACCAGCCTTATCTTACTCACTTTAAGGTCTCTGAAGAACTCATCCCTTTTACATCACAAAATTAGGGCAGAAAGAAGCATGCCTTCTCCCTCAAAACAGGTCTTGCTATCCTTGAGCTATCTTAGACAGATGTTGGTCTAAGCTGTTCTGAAAGACCTTCAGCAATGGAGATTTCACGGTATGTATCACAGCACTTCTCTCTGCTTAAGAGAGAGATGCCCCTCAAATGGCAAGAAAAACAAGGGACTAAAACTACGCATTTCTGCAAGGTCATTTATCACCTGCTTGTCCTCACCTGAAATCATCTCCAGCCCTGTTGCTTTCTCTGTTTAGAACCTTACTGTGTATTTTACAGATCTTCATGTTACTGTTAGTGGCATGTGGACTGTCAGCAAAGCCAAGCTACAGCTAGTAATGTCCAGCCAGGCCGGCTTGGTTGGGACTCTCTCCTGGAAAATGGTATTCCAGTCACATTATTTGTGACTAACTCCACAGACTTTCTGTTCGCCCAGGGAACTTCATGCTAAGTTAGTTTTGAAGAAAAAAATCAGACTTCTCTCCTTAAGCCAATGTAGCCCCCTCTTTCACCAGTACCTTTGTAGTACCTTTTTGTCCTATGGAGAACGATGTGGTGTTGTGTGATAAGAAAAGATCACTTGATGCCAAAATGATAATAAACAAAAGAAACCATTTTAAAAATTAACAACAACAATTGGGAAATTAACTATTGAGCGGGGTTCAGTAGTTTCCTACCAAATGCGGAAAAGAAGTTGTCCCTGAAAGGCTAGGAGGAGGAAACACTTACTGCCTCAATGAATATTTAAGCTAAATGTCTACTTAAAAATTAGGTTTTAAAAGACTTTTTTTTTTTTTGTAGTAATGAAAAGCTTTCATAGAAGGCTATGTACCTTGTACTTAATTGAAGAATACATCCAATCTTTTTAAATCCCAATGAGATTAAGAAGGTATCTTGTTCACATCAGCAACCACAAATCACATCACAGGAACAGAGAGCAGAGTGATGACAGGGCACTGGAGGGAAGCCACCTTCCCATCCATCACCAGTACCAGCCACCATGTCTTGAGCCTTAAACCCTTTGCCAAGGGAGCAGGCTTAACTTTCTCTTCTAACAGTTTTTAAAGGATATTTTCATTCTATTTTAGTTAAAGGTATTGTCAACATTTCATCTGAAGCAACAAATCATTTAAATCATGTGTTCCTATATTGTGTAGAAAAAAGAAAACAGGAATTACGGATTTAGACGTACATTGATCTGTCTGTCATAAGACAACTTTCTGAATGCTTTTTTTTTTAAATAGGTGGTTTAAATACATTCACTGGATCTGTGGGTCTTGACTGAGATTACTCTCGTTTGCTCATTCATAAACTTTTTAGACTAAATTTACGTGACTAAAAATCAATGATCACATCTGGCAGCTAAAAGGAGAGAACCATTAAGAATTACTTTGTCTTATCTTTTCTTTTCTAGAATTTGCACTTTCAGTCATTTAAGAAAAAATTACTTTGCATTTATGCACTTGAAATGCCCCATTCTACCCCATAAAAACGGTGATTAGAAGAGATAGGCATAAGAAGTATATGTATTTCTTTATTTTACTTTGCTTCAAAAGCAGATAATCAGAATTAATTTTGCTGCAGAGCAGAAAGGTTTTTATGAGTTCGTAAATTCTAGGTAAAATGCAGTGAACATTCATTCTTAATACTTTGGTTCCCTTCTCTGATCTATACATTATTTTATTTCTTCATGAATGTACGCTTGAGTACAGCCTGTGTTGTGCTATAAGCTCACCTCCTGCTTTCCTATTTCAACTCCTTTTAGAGCTTGGGAGCAAAAGTAAATACGCTACTTTGCAGGAATCTAGCATACTTTATTTCCAAATATTTTTTTCTAATTTCTGCAGCAGCCAGCTGCTTTCCTAAAACCAAACAGAACAAAACACCAATAAAAACTCAAACACAAACAAATCCCCCAAAAGCAGTACTCAATTCTCTTCTACTTTAGAGTAGAAGAAAAAGTATGCAGATTCCTGTTGGAGGATGTGTTACATTACAGAATACATCTGATTAAAAATTCAACTATATCAAGTGCTGAGTCACAGAGATCAAACAACTTAAGAGTAATTTACTGCATTTCACATGTGAAGACAAAGCAAAAATTAGAAATAGTGTTTAAATTACTACTCTGTTTCTGCAAAAGTGACCATTTGTTGCTAAGGATAATCCCTTATCTCTAAGGACTGTTAATGACATAGTCACTATCAAATGCAATACCTTCACAGCTTTTCATTATCTCTCTGGGGAGACTGCTAAAAGACTTCAATTCAAAAAAAAATTGCACTACTAATGAGTTACTGAAGTCTAAAGTTGATCTGAATATAAACATTTAGAGGTATATTTTACATTCCAAGGCTGCTGCTCCAATTGTCCAGATACAGAATTAGTACTTACTTCTGTCACTCTTCTGACAAAAAATTATGTTTTAGAACGAGGTCCTTATGTGGATAGGTGAGAATAAGATTCATTTCATGAAGTATGGTCACACAAAGTAACAAGCAAGTCCTTTTTCTGCATGTATTTTCATATCAAGCTGGAAAAATCCATGTAGAAAAATGACATGGATGCTACTTACAAAATCTGATATTGATATAAAAATCACGAAGCAATTAGTTCTAATGCAGTTATGGATTGATATTTTTGCTATATACTACCACATAAAGGCTAAAAGTAGAACAACAAGGATATTTGTGTAGTCTTCTGACTTAGCGAGGATATTTTCACTCTGACCTGAACTTTAACCTCAGAATTGCACCATAATGAATTCTGAAAGATTCAGAGCAAAGAATACAACATTAAATGCACACTTAAAATTTTAACTCACTGCAACAGGATGGGAAAATCAAGCTTATGATGGAAACCAAACATTAGTCTGTCTATGGATTATATACAGAACTGTAAAGAATATAAAAATATTTTCAGTCATCCATATTACCTGGCCTTTTGAGTGTTAAAAACTGCTGGGGAAGGGACCACCAGACAGAAATGGAGAGATCCCAGTAAGGAAATTGTATTGGCTAAGGGCTATATGCAAAGCATAAAACACAAAACCCAGATAAAAAGAAATGTAGCAAAATGCAAAGCAGTGTTTCTGCCATAGGGAATACCACATAATTCACTAGAGAAAATGGATTACATGGCCTGACAACGGCAAGGGGATGCCAGAGACTGTTCTCATAGCAGAACTAAGCTATAATTGCTGTATTGTTATAATTTTCATTGGGCCAAAACTTGCAGCTTTCACTCAGCAAGCTCTCACTTTAGTGCTACCCAGTGTTGAACAAGGGATTTGGGCCCCCATTCTCTATTTGAAAAGCCTGGTGTTGCTCTGTGTGGACAAAAGGAAATTCTTGTCCTTCGTCATTTAAAGTAGTCAGACACATCAAACAAATTTCCGCAGCAGTGTTTGCTATGGAGTCAGACCTGCTCTTTCACTACATCACCATAAGAGGAGCAGAGATGTGCATGTCTCAGACCTGAACTGTCATTTCATCTTTGACTGCTAAGGTTTAAGACGGGCTTAGGCAAGAAAGGGGAGAAGACAAGGCGGAGAGGTTGTGAAACTGGTGAAGACACCTGTGACTTATCCCAGCACATCTGGTAAGGTGTACCAACCCGTTTTGTCACTTCTCCGCCAGCAATCATAGTCATGTAGGACTTTCCGCTGGGCCAGAGGTAACATCTCCTTTTCAGTTGGAAACTTTTTAACTTGCCACTAAGATCAGTTGCTTTTAATCACTGAGAAATCAGTTGTGCTGACATACCAGTATTGCTTTCCTGCAGGGCCTCCAGTGGCTACTGTCTCCTTTCTTTGAGAACACACCATGAAATTAATAATTCTGATGGCAAGTGATTACCCTTCTAGAGTTTCTCAATTGGTTTCCTGTGTCTTTTTAAAACATTACTAATTTACATTAATTTTCCTACTACTATCCCAGCTATTTGATGGACACTTCACAACGAGAGTGTCTACAATAGCATCTTCTGTTCATTTTTCATAAAGTACTTGTTGTTACACAGCTTTGAGGGAGTGCCACAGAACGAAGTGCTGAAACGTGAGAGCAGCACACACCGATGACGCGTTTATGGGCAGGTGTTGTGGTCCATTTGCACCCCTACAGCACCTGTCAGTTAGCATCCCCAGTTGTGGAAGCCCAGTCAAACAGCAGGTGAATTACCCAGACATAGGCCCTTCTTTGATTATTCCAAAATCTTAGGGTGCTGTAGCACAACGCTGTTACTCTATATCAGGCATCCACCTTCTTCTGGGGACAAAGACCTCAACAGTTGCTTTAAATCACCCTTTTTGCCTAGTATTTCAAAACACTGGGGAAGCACTTCTGCATACACAATCATGTCTTGGTCCTGCTTGTTGTCTAAGCACATGGTGATATTTACAGCACTGAAAGGTATCCTACAGCTTGAAGTTCTTCCTTCAAAGATTTACCTCCAGTTACAGGAACTCTCTCATGTAGCCTAAGCTTGGCAGAAAGGAGCTACTGAAGAGTTTTATTCGTGTAGCTCTTTGTGTTATGTGGCAATGTACCATCTATCAGATCTTCCATTTTTAAAATGTACTTACTGAACCAGCTTACATGGTGTCACATTCACTAACTTACCTAAGCAGAGAAGACAGGATGACTGGGGCCCTGCCCAAAACCACACAGGAAGGTGGTGCCAAAACTGTGAGCTCCTGCCATGACGTGCTGTGCACCGATGTTGTGTTTCAGCTGCGGATGACAAGGGTAAAAGTGAGACTATTGAAAAACTCGTGTTTTTTGCTTTTAGCTTTTGCAGTATTCACCACTGTTTCCTGTAGCTACACCTTTATTCAGCTATCTCCCAATATGCAGTTCACCCAACATCCATTTCATTATCTGGGATCGCACTGCTCCCCATCTAGAGATCATACAGGCATTGCACTTGAACAAGTGAGGCAGAACATACTCAGCCTGTCTCAAGTCACATCTTATGCTAACAGGTAAATAAAACTCCACAGAGGGAGCATGGAGACACAAGAATGACAAGGTATCTAGCTGGAGGCCGAATCTAGTTGGAGGCCTGTGACTAGTGGCCTGTGACTAGTGGCCTGTGACTAGTGGAGTCCCTCAGGGGTCAGTGCTGGGTCTGGTGCTATTCAACATCTTCATCAACAACCTTGATGAGGGAACGGAGTGTACCCTCAGCAAGTTTGCTGATGACACTAAACTGGGAGGAGTGGCTGACACACC
>VWZZ01007294.1:84182-199845 GCA_013399095.1 Psophia crepitans | reverse complement strand
TTTTTTTTTTTTTTTTGACCAAACTGCTTGGAGTTGATTTCCTCGACTTTTTTTCAGGCACAAACTGATACATAAAAACTTCAACTGTAAGATATCTAAATTGCCAAGTTTTTTAGTAACTCAAAACAAGCTCTTACAAAAGGAAGTTTTGGCAGCTACCAGCTCTGCCTACAAATCCAGATATAGAGTTAATACACTGAAGTATTAAGAATAACATCTCAGCAGCATGGCTGCAGGACAAGTCAGTCTGATAATAACAGTGGAGCCATAACCAAGTAGACAAGTAGAGAGTATATCTAACAGCTCAGATGAACTCCAGTAAAATCTTTATGCCCTACCATATCATCACTCATTTTCCTTCTGCTAGATGGGTCAGAGAAAAATCCCGTCTAAGGCATTTGGAATTCACAGTTAGAAACCTCAGAGATGGCTTTTGAAGTTCAAAGGTGCGTGATAAATTTATCAGATGGTGCTCCAGTTTTTAATAAAGATGAATATGCCTTTTGCGCATATCTGCAGGAAAGATTCCTCCTGCCCACCAAGCATAGGCTTTCTCTTCTGCTAACGTGCTACTGGACACTGGCATGAAATACTTAAGGTGGTTAACAAGAAACAGAAATAGCACTGCAAAATTTAGAGACTGAAGAAAAAGCAGCATTTTATAACACCAAGTGAAATTATCATTTTGCCTTCATCTATTATCAAAGTTAACAGTTGTGATCGTGCCACTAAATAGAGACGGCTAAATCAAGCAGAACAGGCAGCAAATACAACCATTTATTATTTAGCCAGATGATCATTCAAGCAGTATTTAGCCTATCAGTAATTCTTCCTATTATGTGTTCTACACTAGAGAACATCTCACAAAACCAGAAAGGGTGGAACTGCATAAATAGGGACAGCTTTTATCCTGCAATATTTTAAGTATCAGGGTATCGTATTAACTTCTCTGTTATAAAAAACTGCTGTTCACTTACATCACAGCTGGAAAGTATAAACGAGCTTCAAAGCAAAAATATTTTGCAGGAATTTATCTATTACTCCTTTTAATTGAAAAATTTTAACCACTGTAGCACAACACAATGCATTGTAGAGCTCCTATTAAGCATCAACATAATTGCTTTGCTACAGTAATGTAAGAGCAAATAGGATTCAAGAGAAGTAATCTAATTTTTATCTAATTCTAATAACTTGATTTTATCAGACTTTAGCTATGGCTGCGGAAATCATAGTTACAGTGCTAAAGCATTCAATTTCACAAGCCAGCATAAATTCAAGTACTTCAGACTCTTCCCGGATATTTTTCATCAGATGAATGTGAGTATCTCGAGAAAACAAAAAAATTAATGTAACCTTGTGAAACCACTACTTTGGGTGTGTACACTCACAAGCACACCCATAGCCTTCAGGATTTTTGAATATGCAAAACAATTACTTTGCTCTTGTAGGAGTAAGAGGGTAGAAAGAGCGTGGTTCATCCTGTCCTGAGGTATGCAGTGCTCTCTTGCTGCAGATGTTCACGAGGTTTTTGTGTGGGGTTTTGTGTTGTTTTTTTTTTGATCCTAAGAAAACCATCACTGATTCAGTGTGCCCATCTTGAAAGGTAACACTTCACTCTTCGTCAAAAGACACTGTAAGTGAAATGGTCACGAACGCCAACATGCTTTTTCAACAGGAAAGACATATCCATCCCTAACATCAGGTCAAAAATAACATGTAAAGGTTTTACTGGAGTGAGAGCCTGGGTACTGAGAGCTGGTTACATGGACAGCAAATGCCCCTGTTTTGGTTGCACCCACCCAACCCACTGGCACGCTCCTGGATTCCCAGAGCATGGCACACCAACCACTACACGCGAATCTGCTCTCTCGCACACCTGAAAGGCCTGCTTCAATACTTGATGTGAAACTGAGAGATGTGGCTTTCCAGGAGTTGTATAGAAACAGGAAAGATCCGTCTAGGCCAGTTGTTTAGTCAGTCCAGTTTGCAAAGGTGAGGTCTTGAGACAGGAGGCATGAAACTGCAATCATGCCAATGACTATGCTTTTCATTTACATAACAGGTACTTTATAGCGCCTTGTAAAAATCAGAAATCATTTCAAAGCCTTCCAGAACTTCCAAAGTAAAGATTTATTTTTTTCTGTAAGGTAGAAAGGGAAACAAGCCAACTGATGTTTTTTGCATGAATGTTTTAAAAAAAAGATTGCAGCACTTTAATCAGGAAATTTCAAGGAACTTGAAGAGAAAGATGCTAGATCCATTTTTTAGAGATGAGGTAGTTTATTCACAGTGTAATAACAGGTCATATCAGATCCAGAGAAAGAGCATACATTTGATTTCTCGCCCTTGTAGTACCCCACAGAATCATCTATTTAATATATTTATATGTAGTTAACCAATCAATAATGTCATAGTTGTTTTAAACCTTCATGGTGAATCATACAAGCACTTATCCCAGAACAGAATTTTGAAATAAGCATCATTAATTATATTATTGTAGAATCACAGAATCATAGACTGGTTTGGGTTGGAAGGGACCACAAGGATCATCTAGTTCCAACCCCCCTGCCACGGGCAGGGACACCCTCCACTAGACCAGGGTGCCCAAAGCCCCATCCAACCTGGCCTTCAACACTTCTAGGGATGGGGCCTCCACAACTTCTCGGGCCAACTTTTTCCAGTGCCTCACCACTCCCACAGGGAAGAATTTCTTCCTAACATCCAATCCAAATCCCTGCTCTTTTAGTTTATACCCATTCCCCCTTGTCCTGTCACTATGCTCCCTAAGAAACAGCCCCTCGCTACCTTTCCTGTAGGTCCCCCTTTAGGTATTGGAAGGACGTGATTAGGTCTCCCTGGAGCCTTCTCTTCTCCAGGCTGAACAAGCCCAACTCCCTCAGCCTGTCCTCACAGCAGAGGTGCTCCAGCTCTCTGATCAACTTTGTGGCCCTCCTCTGGACTTGCTCCAGCAGCTCCATGTCTTTCCTGTACTGAGGACCGCAAAGCTGGATGCAGTACTGCAGGTGGGGTCTCTCACAAGAGCAGAGTAGAGGGGCAGAATCACTTCCCTCGACCTGCTGGCCACACTATTTCTGATGCAGCTGCATTCAATTGTAGAAGGCAGAAACAATCTTGCATTTCGCAAATGTATCGTTAGATTTCATTTTTCCTTCACAAAAGAGCTCTCATATTCTGAAATATGCCTGACGGTACCCACCACAAGCCACTACCTCTACAGAAATTGTTGTCAATTAGAAATACATTCCAAATGTCACAGATAAGCAGTTTCTTAGACTAAAGGGATTCTGAGTGATTTCATGGTACAAGAAAAGATAGTTAATGTAACACAGAAAAATTAAATTGTCATTTGAGGTGTCACATAGTAAATCAAAAAGATTTCAGTGTCTACTTGAAAAATTAATAACAATCATGCAAGGGTTACAGTGAAACAAAGATCTGTGTGCCTCAGCATATAAAGGCCTGGGTTTGTCATGAAAAATTCTTTGGGTCCATATATTGAGAGTTTTTTTGCAAGCAGAACCCTAGAAACAGCAGTGCTCAGATTTAAATTGGATTTTGAAAGGGCTCTTTTTCCTGTGGCAGACAGTCAGAAATCCTGCCGACGGTCCAATTTACAAGAAACAGATGATGTCATTTTGATAAAACTCTCTTCTAGCTTCACATACCCAAGTGTTTCAGGCAAATTCAGACTTTCTGCTTTCTGTGAAACATTCGAAAAGGTCAAGATCCCAAAGACTGAAGGGAAACAGAAAGGCAAGAAATGAAAGTACAGTGTTTATCAGGTTTGCATTTTAATACCAAGCCATGTGTGTGCTTTGCATCTATTCTGTTGTGTTCAGGAAACTACATGCATACCGCAAATAGTCAAGTTTCTTCATTCCTATAGGTAGAAAACAATAGGACTGAAAATTATATCAACAGACAAAATGCTGCAAGTAAAAAGACAGTATTTATTTCTTTAAAACTTTATTACATTGATAAAACATTATTTTAAAAGGCAGGCTGTAATATATACATTCAAAACTAGTCTGTTAAGTATGTATATTTAAACTCTATTTTCTTGTACACATAATGAAAGAAAACTGTATTTTACAAATAGCTATCTTTAACAGACCTTATGAAAAACATTTTTAAAAATAACTGCCAAAATCTGCCTCAAATTTACAATACGCCCTTGCTGCACTGAAGATATCTTTCTTAAAAGCCAAAAATATCTAAGTCAACAGTTGAGCTCACATCAAACCCTACTGGAAGTATCAGTGGCATAGAAATGTAGAAGTACTGTACTAAGTAAGTACAGTCTTTTGCTTGTCTTAATCCTGTACATATTTGTATTTGTTTTACAAATATTTTATAAAAACTGCTATTACTGAACTTAACAACCTTTTCTGTCTGCGGGAAAAAATGAGCCACTGGAATTATCTCCCGTTACTAAAATGTCTCCTCTTCTGAATGTGAACCTTTTCTTATAATTCATAGGGAATTTTACCACCTATTTCAATGTGAGCAGGACTGAAAGTTTTCTTCAGCATAATGTAATCCCTCTTACTCTCACCTGGGTTCCCCCTTAGTTTCATAATGCAGAACATTACAAAATCTTTAATACATTAACTGAAGAAATCAGACTCAAGTACTTCAGCTTCTGAGGCTGGTGTTCAGATTAGTTCATTGTAAAACCGAGTGCTCAACTAAACCAAAACCAACCGGAAATAATGCTGCATGCTTTTTAATCAACATCCCGCTCTCTCTCTCTCTCTTGCTTCCTTTATAGTCCCTTCTGGCATTTCTTCTGGAACGAGGTTTTTAAGAAGGTGCGGTATCCTGGATGGTCCACATATTCATTCCTAAAGCGGGAACTCAATATTCTCTGCCTCTTCTTCTTTCCCAAAATAGTATCTGCTCCATAAAACGTGTCTTCAAATCTCATGTCAGAAGCTGTAGACTAAAATCAGACATTAATTACATATACAACTTCATACAGGCCATCACATTCCGACATATTTTAGATAAGCTACATGGCAATTCAGATATATTTCATTGGATTACATGAAGCTAGCTACATTACTAATTATGCAGGTACAACTGTTTTCAGGAAAATGTCTGAATATCTAACCTATATTTTAAATGCACATTTAAAATATAATTTTTACTTTTCTGTATTTTGCATGTACTACTCTTCATTTAATTCTCTAGGTCTGCAGTGCTCCTTAGAAACATGTGACTATCACCAGGTGTTAGTTTTGATTTTATCCAGAGGTCACAGAATCACTCTAACTCAAGGTGAAAAACAGCCACGTGGAAGTGATGCAATTGCTGGGCAGCTTTGATCCTAGCAGTGTCAAGTATTATCCAGCTTTTTGTGTTACTCAGAAAAAATTTAAGTGCACGGTACTATGGCATGGACCTCTGAAAAGCGACCTGCACACTGCCTAATTTGCAAAGAACTGGAGTCACCAGTTCGGTCGTTTGTCAGCAAACTTAAAACAGTTCCGAATCAACTGAACAAAGCAGTGGGACAGCAAACAGCAAGTCATTTGGGAAAAAAACAGTAGCAGAAATTTTGGGACCAAGCAAAAGCATCATTTAGAAGGAACTGGTGTAATTTAGTTCAAGGGGTGGAAACAATACTGTAAGTTGTCTAGTTTGCACTGTCTTCAACATGAGGAGGGGAAGGAGGTGTTGAGCACATCTTGAGGACTAAGTTATGTATTTATAGAATTCGAGGCAGTAGTAGGAAATCATGCAAATGTCTGAGCACAGGCTGTGGTTTCTTTTGTTCAGTTGACCAAATTCAATTTTTTTAACCTATACTTAATTCTTCTATGAAGTCAATGGTGTCAAATACAAAAAAAAATATCTATAAAAATTCTATTTTAAGAATAGCATAAATATAACTACATTTGTATTGTTATCCTTAGTGAAATGCAACAGTTCACATTCTAAAGAACCCACAGTTAATTATAAATGCTTTTTATACATAGACTCTAAACCAAAAAATGGTAATGGAATGCTTTCTAAGAAGAACGAAAAATCCCACTGAATATAACCAGATGGTTCATTTAACATTTTCCAAGACATCTATCTTAACCCTAGGTGGTCAGGACATTGAAAGATGCGTGCACTTATCCCAAATACACTGACAAAAATGTCTTAGCCAAGAATATTAGATCACGGCACCTCCCATTAGAAAGAGCTGTCCTAATCTTACTCTGTTCCTTCACTAAAACAGGGCATTCTGCCGGTGAACACTCCCTCAGCAGGCTGACAGCCTCACATTTCTCTGTCTCTTCCTTTCCCAGCTTTACTCTCCCTTTCACACATGGTGCCAATCCTTTCTTTTGACAGGAGTCTAGCTTCTGAAATAGACAGCATCCATGTTGGGATTGGCTGCTGAGAACTGAATGAAAGGAAATGATGATAATAATGATGATGGCAGCTGCATGTGGCAAGAAGCACAGAAAGGGAAATCAGACTGAAACTTTTTTCATCCACCCCTCAATGTAATGCTGTTAGTCCATCAAACTCACCTAAGCTGACGTACGCCTGAAGAATCAAATCTACACATCATTCCCCTACAACTCCTCAACCCCAACCTCTCAAGAATCAGCTAATTAACGTCACAAAACAGATGAGTGAACAGGTAACGTGTACATGCCCACCTCCCTAGAGCAATGAAAAATATACTGCACATTGCACTCATTTTCCAAGTCTCACTGAAAATATTCTTTAAATAAGAGGGAAATTTTTATTCAGAACAATGAATTATTGTTTGTTCTCAAATATGACAGGATTTTTGCATCTTTACACACAGTTTAACATGTTGAGAAAACTAACATTTAAGTTGCAATGCGGTTTTGAACAAACAGCTCTAAAATAGAACATGGACATGAGAAGAACATGGTGCTCCTCCAAGTAGAGTTGGTAATGGATTGAATTGCGCAATACTTAGCATTAAATACAAGGATAGGTAACAGCAGTCATCTTGTCTCCTCCAACATCTGTATAGCAGAACTCTTCCTTTTCAAACTTTAAGTGTTATGCTCTTTATGAACCTCAAACTTTTCCACATGCCACACATATAAATGACTAGCTGGTGGATGTTGTCTGAAACTGCAGGAGACTCAAAAAATACAGTGAAGACTTAGTTTTAAAATCAAAGACTAGTGAAATGCTGATGAGTCCTGCCAGTGACCTTAATGAGTTCTGATCAGGTACTTTGTTTCTCAGAACTAGTTGCATTTTTATTAAATTCAATGCTTTTAAAATCACAAAGCTCTGAGAACTTGAAAAGTTTTTAAAAACATATATATGTTATAAGCATACTGAATGAACAGAATCACTGTCAATTTAGAAGGTTTACTAACTTCACGATCCAACAGATGATCTACCAACATGTCCCCTTTAGGAGAAAAGAATTATGTTTGATGACAGCATTTGCCTGTATTTGAAAAACAGCTAATCAGACTCACTAGCAAATGGACACTTGTGCTAACTGCTCTGCTGATTTAGCCAGACATATTAGTACAGGCATCACAAAATATCTGTCCAATTAAAAGTGAAAATCAAGAAAGCCAAGGATAGTGTTATTGGCATTTTGAGCATATATATACACACACACACCATAAAGTTATCAGCAGCAAATACTCACAAAACGTGCTTTTACTCTCTTAGGAAGCTCTTCATCTAGTGTATAGATCTCTTCTCTCTTCATTACTATTTGAGAACCATCTTCAAACTCAACCTAATTGTAAAAAAGATTGGTATTTAAAAATAAAGTCATAGTTTAACTCTTGAAGGAAGTTGCTGGGAATGTCTCCAGACAAAAATATATCTGCAAACACAGAAGATCTATATAAAAATATTTTGCTATTTATTTTAACAAGGTAAAATTAGGATATAACATAAAAAATGTTATTTCTTAGGAATCGCAACACATTCATAAGTTGAAAATAATATCTAAGCAAAAAGACTTCAAAATCAACACCGACACACATGTAATAAACTAAAATGTATTAGATTAGGGATGTCAAGCAGTAACAACACAGACATTATTTTGCGGGAGTGATATATTAAAATGTCCTTGTGTCATTTATATTTGCCTCTAATTTTTTAACTTGCTTCTAATAAATAAAAAAATACTTTTAACATCCTGTGGTTCAAGGTTGAGGGAGACCATGTCAAAAGAAAGAACATATGAGTGACAACTAAGGAAATACCAGTTAACAGAATTTTATTGAATCTGATGGAATTCTTTAAAATGCTCAGTTCAGAAGATGAAAAGCTTTATCATGCTTAGGTTTAGATTTAATCCAACATGAACCCTGTTAGCAGAAAATGAGAAAGGAAATGTAACTAGGTGTGGGGAATGTTAAAATGCTGAGGCTTTGAAGCATTTAAGCCTTTTCAGTAGCTGCTGATTTATTTTTTTTTAATATTTCATCTAACGATTGTGAATTTCAGCTATTATCTATGATGGCAGTTTTAGTTCCCACAGAAACTGTACTTCAAAGTTTGGTGTAAACTTAAAAGAAGTCCCATTCCACATCCTTAGGTGACTTAATGAGAACATATGAATGACAACAGCAGTCTCAGGCTGGAAGAACAAGCCCAAATACATACATAGGAAAACAGCAACTTATCAAATGTATTGTCATAGCTAAAACTGAAAAAACCCCACGTATTTGAACTTGTACATGGACTGGGTTTTGTAGGTTCAAATTAAAACCTTGCCATGACAGAGTATGTCTGATTAATTGTGAACAGCTGAAAAATCCAATATAGTATATCCATGCTCAAAAGTCAGGGTACAGATCTATGAACTATTAACTTCTTTAAAAGCAATTTTTTTTACAGCAATTTAACAGGGATGCACAGACCTGGAATGCATTTAAAATACACAGAGCACAGATGGACAGCAAAGTGACTGTTCCTGTTACTAACCCCGTAAGCCTAGTCTGGTAGTAGTATGTTAGAAGAACTTAGAGGTCAATTTGGCTTAAGCTTGTTTAACAAAATTACGGCAATTTAGCTATTTTTCACTAGGATACAGGAGCAGCCTTCCTGACATTCCTAGTCCTTACTGCACAATGTATTTGGTAAAATGTTTTTGCATAATACAGTTGGTAATAATGTTTTTTGCGTCACTGGTGAAGGAACTCGGCAGGAAAAGAACTCTGCGAGCTCCATGAGATCAGAAAACAGACTTCTCAATGGGCAATCGTTTTGTTTTTACTCGTAGCATACAACAGCAAGCAACTGCTTCAAACCACAGAATCTGCCATGTTTGTAGTGTGAAATATATTGAACATTTACAATGAAGAGTAACTAGAAGTTCTTCAGTTATAATTCAGCACACCACACTAGAAATAAATTTGATGTACTGTTAAAGGCAAAGACAACAAGAGCTCCTCTAAGATTTTCAACAGTATCATGATTCATGCAAAATATAAACCCACCATCTCTAATAGCTCCAATTTAATCCAGACTTCAGATACTATATTTCAAATAATAAATTTTATTCAGCAAGTTATTTTATTTGGACTTCTGCTGCCGTACTGTGTCTGTGTAGTATGTTATTATCTTCATGAGACTTTTCTTTTGTCAGGACATCATAAATTAAAGTGTTAGCTGAAATTGTTAGAAAACAATTAATAGAGTGAATGGATAATTTAATCATCTCAAATGAAGCTCAAAAATAAAGTGAACATCAATATCAAAAATTGTGAAGACATCAAACATAAATTGCATTAACAATTTCACTTGAACACCTGCTTTATTTGGCATGTATAACTCTGCTCAGGGATTGTGTAGGATACAGGATGTGAATGTCAAACTGGATGACACAAATTCTGGTGCATTGTGTCATAGCTCCTGCATGCACAAGTACTGTCACATTCGGTACAAATGTCTCATGAACATGAGGAAAATTCAGATTTATCCAAGTAGAACAAATTTTCCGTATTAGATCATAATACTCATTTCTGGGAGTCCTTTTCAGTCCTTCCTGAATCTGAGTGATCACATAAGACTTGGTAAGAGAATCTCAGGGCTGCAACAGAGATCTCATAACTCAGAAGAAGAATGGAGTATTTGTATGCATGAGTCCTGGGAGCTATCAGACAGGCTGTCTAGAAAGATCAGAGGAAAAGCTACTAATGTGTCTTGAAGTTAGCCTTTCACCCTCCACGTAACAGACTTTCTGTAATCTATGTCCATGCTGTGGCAGCCTCCTCTCCGGTACTACATATTGAAGTACTTCTTTGTCTCCAGAATCCTGTGTAGTGCAACCTGTACTCCCTCTAATCTTTAACCTTTGCTGTTTGCCCTGTGATAGGGGTTGTTACAAGCAGTTTACAGTATCGCCCATGATTGTTATGCTGAGGAACTCCAAAACTTGCTGAACCTCCACATGCTAATCCATTTTCCTTAAAATAAACTGATTTCATCATATTGTCCAAGAGGTCTGAAATAAGACTAAGAAGTTTGTTTTGGCTATGTCAGATTCTTTCAAATACAAAGGATAACAACATTCATCTAATTTACCTCACAGTATTCCTTGGAAGACCAGCTGTTTAGAAGATCAAATTATTTGAAGAGTAATGTTACTACAGAACAACAATCTTTCTATTTTGTAAAGAACTTTTCACCTTCACAACATAATACAGCTGCTAAATATAAGGGAAGAGGTAAGATTTAGAGACTAGCTCAAGGGATCAGGCGTTTGAGGACTTGAGTTCGATTGCAAGTCATTGGCAAAGTAAGAAGGTCAATGCAGCAAGTCATTTAGCCTCCCTGTGCCTTAATTTATCTGCAGATATATAATAGTAAATTTGCCATTTTTGTAGAGTAATGTGAGGCCCTCAGATGAAAAGAGTTACATAAGTGAAAATGATTATATATATATAAATGAAATATACCTGGATTCTCATTCTTTCAGAAGTGCTATTATTATTGTGATTGTTTTATTGCAGTTTCTACCATTCACTTGGGTGCTCAAAGCTGCTGACTGATTTTTCTCAAAGGCAAGCACATAAAAAAACAATTATTGTATGTCTGAAATCAGAAGTCAGCTTTTTAGCCTTGCCTTCAGTGTTCAGTTCCTTTTTGCCTTTGCTGAGGATAAAACGCTCCTTAGATTACGTGTTAATTAATTCAAAAGTGCCTCAGACAAGTGAAACTGGGGCTATTTTTGCTCGTCTTCTTGCTGTCCTCCCACCGTTTTATGAAATGCCTAAGGTTCATGGCAGTCACACACCAATAAATTTTATATCATTAACTGTATAATTACCAGACATCAAATGTAAGTAAATAACCTGAAGAAAATAACAAAAGTTATCTTTCAGTCTTAATGTTCTACTTGTTCACCAGACTTCTTATTAAATAACCCTTTTTCTTAATTTTACAAGAACAGGTGAAACCTCAACCCTCAAAGAGTGCACACCACTTATTAATGGTCTAGACAGCTTTATTCATTAGTTTAAATGCATTAGCAGTTACAGGAAGAGTCCCCACTCCAGTCCTCTGCAGCGTTGAAGGTGCGGCTGGCCATTCCAGTGCTAGAGCCAAATGAGCAGTTTGCAATAAAGACATTTGAAAACAGGCACATGGTAATCAATACAGACACTCACCTGATACATGTGAGCTGTGTTTGTTCCCAGATACTTTGCACCATACAGTTTTCCATCAGGCCACTTCACTTGGACAACCTCTCCTTCCACAGGTGGGCCCAGCCTTAGGCAATCCCTGCTCTATTTGCAAAGGATGGATTCTCAAATCAGTGAGTAAGCCACTACATCTTGAAATGACCAGGAAGCTGCTTTTTACAGTTTGGTAATTGGAGGAGATTTATTACCACATGTGCTTTGAGTTTTACAATCCTGCTGATGGGCTAACAGAAGATACTGTTAGCCTTTATGAAAATCACACACTGACCAAAGAAACGTTCTCTTTACAGCTTGATCTTGCATTGGAAAGGCAACATATGCATAAACCTGATAGCTATGAGCAACTGTGATACATTTCCCCCGAAACTAATTTCCGTCACATATTGAAAATAAAGATCACTAAAGTGCAATTGCATAATTGCAACACTTTTTCTTTTACATATTCAAGTAACTCATGTTTTGTTAACCACAGCACATTTTTGCTGAATGCTAACTTTGCTGACTGAAACACACCCTGATAGATCAAACTATAAATGGTGAGAATGCCAATGAGTTCTTTGCTTAGCTGATGGAGAAACAATGAAAGAATCCAAATGCTTACAAAGAATTAAGCGGGATTTTTTTTGGGGGGGGGTGTTTTGTTTTTTTCTTTTTCTGGAAGGTATGAGGCAGTGCTTTTCCTGTGTTTTGGTCAAATTTTGTGCCAGACTTGAGCATGTCAGAGCAGCAGTTTGCGCTTGTCGCAATAGGTCCTTGTTACTGTTTCTTTTGTCCCGTATGGCTTAGTATGACCTAAATGACTTATTTGCAGAGCACACTGACCACAAATCTGTAACAACAGCTGTCCACATGAGGAAATGCATGAAGGACCAGAAAAGGATCGTGTCAGATCTGTGCTCACCAGTTCTTTGGAAGTTCTCTCTGCCAAATACTGAGCCCAACAAAGGCATCTGTACCTTGTACTGACTACATCACAAGACTTGACATGGAAATTAGTGCTAATTTAGTGGTATACTCTCAGGTGTGAAAGGACCTGCTCGGTGATCGTGCTATCTGAGCTCACTGCTAAGAGGTCTACACATTGGGAAGAGAAAAGATAAAGCCAAGGACTCAGGTACAAGGACTCAGTGACAAGGTCCTGCAGGTTGCAGTATTATCTCACGTTGCTGCAGTACTATTACTGCTTTCAAAGTTTCAGGTTTACACAGAATAATTTACAAAATTGTTGCATTTTTGAGTTCAACAGTTCACTTCTAACAAAGGCCAACCATCATCACGACAAAGAACTCAAAACTGTGGGAGCAAAAACGCACAACAATCATCCTTAGTGGGACATTATCTTGTTACAGTATCATGCTAGCTAAACCCAGGCTTTATAAACTGGTTTTTAATCACATGTATATTAATCCATTAATTTGATTCAACACATAAGAAAAGAAATGAGAAGGTGTATTTTCACAGAAACACACTTTTCTCCATGACTATATTGTCTCTGTCGTCCCTCAGACACTGTGTGCCAAGGGGACAGCTCTAAACTATGCCCTGCGTGTTTGCCTGGCTGTCCTCATTTTGACTGAGATAGAGTTAATTTTCTATCTAGTAGCCAGTATAGTGCTGTGTTTTGGATTCAGTGTGAGAATAATGTTGATAACACACCAATGGTCTACACTAAGTCATGGACTTTTCAGCTTCTGAAAGATGCACGAGAAGATGGTAGAGCACAGCCAGGACCGCTGACCCAGACTTCCACTGTTATCCTATTAAACTGTCTTTATCTCAATCCAGGAAGGTTTTCTTTCCACTTTCCTCCCCATTTCCTTGCGGAGCAGGGGTGCGCGAGCAGCTGCGTGGTGGTTAGTTACCGGCTGGGGTTAAATCATGACACTGGCAAAGGTTGCTATGACAGGCACAGAAAGATGTATCCTTTCAGCTCCACCATTTGGGGGTAGTAGGTGGCATTACTGTTACCACCCTTCCCAGTATTTCCAGGAGAGGCAGGGGAAAGGGGAAAGGATTCCAACAATAATTCCAATGGAATTATCATAGCTCTAACTATAAATTAAATGAGACTATATTGTTAATGCTCTTTTCTCAGTGATGGCTGTCAATATGGTTATTGTCTTTATCACACTTCTTCCTCGATCTATCTATTGCTAAAGTGCAAAAAGGAGTCTTGGGTAAGTGTCTTAAAGCAAACTTTTAAAATGCATTATGGAAGTTAGCACATTTCCTTAAAACAAACAGTCTATCAACAATGTCAAGCCAAACATTAATTTTTCAAGAACAAAAGCCCAGCATGAATTGCTCCCTTTGCACCTTGCACACGAAGAATATCTCACAGCTTCTCTAGGATAGCTAATGGAATTGCTCATATGGAAAATTAGAGTTCTCACGCAAATAACTAGACAAATAACAAGCCCATTCTTCATGTATCACTACAATGTCTTAGTCTGTGGAACAACGTTTGGGAAATCTGTACTAAATAGCTTTTGCTGATTTCTGCCAGAGTTCCTGGCTGTTATTTTCATATTATATAGCCATTATAGAGATTATCTTTTTACTGCAAAAATAATTCTCACCATTTTCTTCTGGGGAATAATTAGACTCATTTCTTAGGCTGCCAAAATTGTGAAAAATACCACTTCACTTTTCTCAGTCATATAACGACAAGTCAGACATCAAGATATGAATCCTTCAACATTCCCCTACACCACCTGTAAATAACATACAGTGTGGGCTCAATCTACATTCGGCTTGCAAACCATGTTAAGTTTCCTGTAAAATGACACAGTATATTTCTCCTTCATACAAACGGACAAAATCATGCCTATCTGTACTGAAAAGTGTATTCACTTAAGTGACTAGTTTCACATCTCAGCTGTTTCACAGCTCAGAGCACGGTCAGCTACAGAAGCTGCTCAGGGACATGTCCAGCTGAGTTTGTGTATCTCCAAGAATGAACACTTCACCACCTTCCTAGGCAACTAGTACAGCATTCAACAACCCTCATAGTGAAAAAGTATTTTCTTAAAGCGAAGAAAAATTCTATGTTATGGAATTTCCTGTATTTCACTTGGTATCTGTTGTCTTTCATCCTGTCACTCTGCACCACTGAGCAGTGTGTGGCTCCATCTTCTTTACTTCTCCCATCATGTATTTATGCATTGGGATACGATCCCCCTGAGCTGGCTTTGTCTCCTATGCTGTCAGGAATTCTTGTGCACAGCACTACAGATAAAGCAGACTTTTTTGCTATTTTTCTCTTCTGATATTCTTTTGTTTTTATCACAGAGGTTGGACAATACTTTGTTCACACAGAGCAAGTAGCAAACAGCAAATACAGTTGCAGTGGCAGGGTGGTGATGGTTGACAGAGACTAAGAACAAATGTGGAGCCACACTAAGAAACAAAAAGGAGGAAGTCTGCATCTAAAACATGCACTTCAATCCAGGAAATGTGAAATGTAATTTGAATACAGTCACTGCCACCTAAAGAAAATGTCTTAATTTTAAAAAAGTTTTAAAAAATATGTTCAAATGCTTTCCTAAATCAAGGCAAAAAAGCAGAGACATTCTTGTCTACAATGAACTTTGAGACTATTCTCCAAAACTGCCAGAAACAGTACCCTTGGACACCTGCAATTTTATTTTCAGAATGCTTTGTCTGGCAATTATGTTATTACGTCACCTATTTCACATTCAACAACTACTTTGGAAATAAGAATATAAGGGCCCCTGATGACTTCTATGTTTGATCCAAGGGAGCCACACTGAAAACAAACATCCTCATTGAATTCAGAGGAAAGAGAGAACCCTGTGGTGCAATCCTCGAAGTCAAAAGGGCTAAACTGGTTTGTATCTGCAGGCACTGGCTAAAAGAAACCTGCAAGTTAAATTACAGAATCACAGAATCACAGGATCTTAGAGGTTGGAAGGGACCTCAAAAGATCATCTAGTCCAACCCCCCTGCCAAGGCAGGGCCACCTAGAGCACATCACTCAGGAACGTGCCCAGTCGGGTTTTGAATGTCTCCAGAGAAGGAGACTCCACAACCTCTCTGGGCAGCCTGTGCCAGTGCTCTGTCACCCTCACAGTGAAAAAGTTTTTCCTTATATTAATACGGAACCTCCTATGCTCCAGCTTGCACCCGTTGCCCCTTGTCCTATCGCTTAGTGAGGCCGAGAAAAGCCTGGCTCCATCTTCCCGACACTCACCCTTAACATATTTATAAACATTGATGAGGTCACCCCTCAGTCTCCTCTTCTCCAAGCTAAAGAGACCCAGCGCCCTCAGCCTTTCCTCATAAGGGAGATGTTCCACTCCCTTGATCATCTTAGTGGCTCTGTTATGAATAGTTAATAGCAGAAAGGATACTGTAGTCTTTCATGACAAGATTGTAGTAGGAAACGATGAAATTTTTCTGTGACTACAACTATCAGTCAATGCTAATTTACAGAGACTCCAGTCTGACAGAAAGCAAGATAGAGAGGAAATCTTAGAAAGGAAAATATTGGCATGGCCAAAGTAGAATATTTGAGTATCTAATGAAAACTGAAAGTTTTCAGTTTGAGGGATTTCCTCCCAGTGAGGAAGGCAAAAGTTGAACAAAAAAGACCTAAAGACTGCAGTATATTATTTAATAACAATTTTTAATTTATTTTTTAAAAATTCTTTTCAGGTTAAATACATGGAAGGAGAACAGCTCTCGAAAACACTTTCTGAATATTCTGAACATACAAAACCCCCACCATTTCATTCTTCCTGAACCTAGCAGCAGGAAAACTTTTTCATTAGCTTGTACAATGTTCTGCCTTTCAATAGTCAGCTTATAGCTCACTGTTTGATCCTTCAGGAGCTTAAATGTAACAAATTCCTTCCAAATCTAATTCAGTCTTTGGTGAATGTGGAATGTGATTGGTGAGAAGGCATCAATTAACACCTTAAAGTAACGGATGTAAAGGTTAATATTGTATTTGATATCATATCAATAACATTGGTTATTGTATCTGAAGAATTTGTCTGGAAAGAGGAAAATGCAGCCCATATGGTGTCTTTTAGAGGAGGTATAAACCCAACAGTAGTCAAATATTTAAAATTCTTGCTAGAAAACAATCACATTCAAATGGAAAAATACCAATACTTCTCTATTCAAATCAGAGGGCAACGTTGCCAAATCACAAGGCTCTTGTTAATTGTTTTGATGAGGTGTTCCTACCCTAACTCAAGAGATGATAGAAGCGTTGTGATGATAAAGGTCCCTGATTCAATTCTGCAAATCATAACCTAAACTAGTATGTCTTCTTTTAAATGCTGCTTCTGCCTGCCACTCACACTTTTGGGGTGAATGAAATCAATCTCCATCTTGATCAGATCCGAATATTTTCTGTGGAAGATTATGAAATAGGAAAAGGATATCCTCTTTCCTTTTTAATAGGGAAGAGGATAATGAAACATTGCAAGGTAAAAGACATTTGCAATCCCCAAGTAACAGTCTGAAAACCCTTCTCTACAGCTGATGAATATTACTAGAGATGAGGTTTTCCTGAACACATCCCTAAAACATTTATATATACATATATATATGTATGTATGTAACAACACAACGAAGATAGAGATTGCTTTTTCCTTCTATAAAAAAAATGCTAAAAACTTGGAAAGATATTCAAGAAAAATCAACGTATGGTATATAGTATGAAGTGGGAATATTGTCTACGAGTGGTTCACTCTTGAAGTTCACTCTTATTTGCCACTAACCTACTTGAATAAACTTTTTTTTCCCCCCTTATAGCTGCACTGTTTTACAAACCTGAGGGTTACATTCATAAACTGGCACAATTTAATTCTTTAGACATACAGAGTAGCCTTTTTCTTTTCTGAATCATTTCATTCTTCTGGAACTTGTTAAATAATTTTCAAATCTACCACACCCAAAACATTCTTCTACCCATTTCCCATGAGGGTATCTCTATAAAATCCACAACATGGAGCATCAAATGTCATCAAGCATTAACGAGGACAGCAAACATAATCAGGCTACCACCTCCTTCTTGAGGAGAATGTCTAACTAAGCAGTCCCTATCCCATGAAAAACCTCACACACTCCCATTTTATTTTCCTCAACACTAATAGAATTGTTTATCTGTTTAACTGATAGTCACAGTGGTTGAGCTCAGTTATTTTTCAAATCACTATGGTTTAGATTGTATTCAAAAGAAAGTATTTTTGTTTGTTTAAATTGTATTCAAATCACAGAATTTTTCTCAAGCAAAAATGTCTGCATCTTCTTGGCACTCCTGGGTTTTACTTATTGAAATGCCTCAAAATGCCTCATTGTTTATTCAAATTTTTGTCAAATGCCATTGATGGTATAATTGACAAAAACAATATAGGGCTAAAGTGGTTAAGTGTGGCTCTTGCAATAAGTTCTGTAAGCTACTGCATACTTCTAATCCTGTTTTTGCTGTACAGCTCTGTAAC
Source organism: Psophia crepitans (assembly GCA_013399095.1). Classification (NCBI taxonomy): domain Eukaryota; kingdom Metazoa; phylum Chordata; class Aves; order Gruiformes; family Psophiidae; genus Psophia; species Psophia crepitans. The sequence goes on along the minus strand of VWZZ01007294.1, from coordinate 181,685 downwards.
ACAGTGACAGAATGAAATACACAGAAATTTTATAAATTATTTTACTTAATGATAAAGGAATAGTATATACACAGAACCTGATTGGTATTATTCTTCCTGGGATGCTATCAGTTGAAAGACAGTTTAAATGTTAGATTAAAACTAGCATCTGTAACAATCATTTTAGCCGAATATATTTTTCACCCTTTGAAGTTATTCATTATTTCTCTGGTACACGACAACAAAACCCTCTAGGAAGACATATTCCAGTCAATCAACAGCAGTCTTGCAGGAAGACTGTGGAAGTATCCATTTCGCCGTGCCGCTGCTGCTTTCTGTATCGGAGGATTTTTGTGAATCTCACTATGTTGCTGTCATGCAACTTGGCAAGAGGGAATGGCAAAAGGAGAGGTAAGCAGCAGCCTGGCTTCAGCCCTGCAACATGCCTGGTGATACATATCCTTTCCAGCCCTGACGCAGAAGGGCTATGGCACAATATTGTAATCCTTCTCCTGGCAGACTGAAAGCTGATAATCTAGCCCTGAGGTTTCAAAGATCAAAGAGAAAAAGATACCAAAAAGACAAGCTCGAGCTAAATCAGACTCTGTAATTGCAATAAACCTGGCCTTCTTATTCTGGGTAGCTACATTTTTCTTTGCTATCACTCATCTTGTGTTTCTTTGTAAATTTATACATATTGTTAAAATCAAACCGTGAAACAGAAACTGTCCATTTTCTGTCATTCCCTGCATTGCTTAAACCTGTAAGAAAGGCTCAGACCTTAGCAATCGTCTACCCAACCACGATTTGTATGAATCAAGCCAAAATATCAACTCATTTGGGTTTTTATCCTGGAAATTCTACGTTTTCTGAAAAATAACTTAAAATTCATGCATAGTCTCCAAAACTGAGTAACCAACATCTCTGTCCTCGTATTCTGAAGGAACTGAAATTCATTTCACAGCAAGTTCAATTCACAGCACATCCATTTCAATTTGTAGCAAACGAGCATTCTGGTATTAATCACAAAATTAACGGTTACTTCTCACAACGCAGACAAAACACACTAACTACGTCTGATTTTCATTTTTAAGACTTCAGATGGATTTCTAGTCCCCAGATTCACAACATGAAAAAGTAGGAAAAATCTGGGCCTGTTTATTCGGCTTTTGCACAAAAATGGTCCTCTTGCTGACTCTACTTGAACTGCAGCAGTCATTTTTAAATTTTACCCTTAAATTAGGACCTGAGTTAAATTTACCATCCCACTTCATTGCTACTAGGGTGCCTGCCATGAGACAGTGCTCTCTGTACTGACAGAAACCAGCTGAAGATGGCTTAAAGGGAAGGAGAGCAGAACTCAGGACAGGGTGACCATGCTGTCAGGAAGAGTTAGCTCTTGCTGTACAGACCCAGGAGGGAAAAAGGCTTCGGTGGCAGAGCAGGAAAGGCACCTCTGAACAGCCCTGAGCATGGAGCCGCAATGTCCCCAAGGCCATCCTCCAAAGGCACTTAACGCAAGTTGTTTCCTCTGCCTACCTTACTTTGCCTAAAATTAACTTTCAACCTGACTGCTAGTGATTAAGCTTCCAGAGTTACGCTCACAAGTGATTGTTTCATAAGGAGCACAACTAATGTGACTACAACTAACACCTCCGATTGAGAAAAGCTTGTCATACCGACAAATAACATAACCGCAGCTGAAAATGGTGAAGGTATCTACCAACACCATTAATGTGGAAATGGAGAAACAAATTGTGTAAACTCTCTCAAAACAGCCACTGATCTCAACACACTGTCAAACTATGTTTTTCTTTGAGGAAATGACAGTATACAGCAGTTAACGCAAATTTTTAGAAATAGAAAATTAGGTTTCATACATTCTAAGATGATTTGAATGAAAAGGAGAGTGGTAGCTCATTTGCCACACTCAGATTTTTATCTAAACAGCAACGGCAATTTACACAGTGCATTAGCATTTGAAAGAGCAGGCCTGATTCCCAGGAGTGCCATTCTGGTTTTGAATTGATATAAATTCAGTGAAATCACCAGATTAACAGAATAGTTACTGTAATTCAACAACTTTAGCCTTGGATCACAGAATCCATAGTATAAAAATACTTTGAATTTATGTATATTATGTTGTCCTTAAAACGATACTCAATCTTCTCTTATAAAGTCACTATAAGCTCTCACCAAAGGGAAACTGGAACTGAAATTGGATAATGCATTCCTGAAAATATCTAAAAATTTCTTACTTCCCATTCAGCTTAGAAAGTTACTGCTGCAACCATTAGACTGCCTTTCAGCAAAGTATTAATAACACAAATAGACACACCATGCTAATTGACAGATGCAGAATTGCCTGGGGGGACACAGTTCAAACATTGCAGAATGTGGCTTAGGATGTCCAGTGCGGTCCTTGGCATCACAATAAGGGGCAGTACAAAGGACACTGGAGAAACCTTAACTTGGGGTACAATATACTCTTATGGGATGAAACTCAGTGTCAGGGGTAGAAAGATGAAGTTGGGAAGGACACCAGATGTTCAAAGTACAAAGCTCCCTTAGTGCAGCAGACAACTCTTGCTTATACTTACATTAAAGTTAGATGAGACTCTGAATCCTACAGTACTACCTCGTATCCTACCCACCTATATATTGGTGAAGGCCTAAATGGTCAAAGTTCTCAGTAAATCAACTGCAGTCAGTCGAGTACACAGAGAAGCTCTTGCTCTGCTCCTGCCCTCACCTCAGGTCCTAACACACCAAGGAAAATACTCCTTCCCCTCTGCCCACTCTCTGCCTGCCCCTCCTCCCCCCACGAGACATTGCAACTCTGGAAATAATTTGCTTCTGAAACACACAACAAATAGGGTAAATTAGCAGATCTGAAAATCCCACAATTCCTGGGTTACCTCAGAGAAAAGGTGTGAAGGACTCCCAGCAGCCCCACCTCATCTCAGTGGTTCCTGTACAATTACACGGATTTCACTATGCTCCACACATAGTGTGCTCATCAACAGATGTGCTCATCACAGCTGTTCTCCTTGTGGTCCCAGACATGGACGCACACTCACTTTGCAAAGACAAGAAGCAGTGTAATACATTTCTGTTTCTCGCCTGCTTCCCTCCAAAGTCAGCCATCTTATCACAAACTGCAAAGTACTGGATTATCTTCCATTTTGTTTCTCCTGCTGAGCTGTGGGGGCATTCCCGTCAACTCATGTAAAATCATTACTGATAAGGATCCATAAAGCATTCCATTATAAAGTGGAAAGGACAACATACAGAGGAAATAATGTAATGAAAATACTTACATGTGAAGCTTTAACTTGCCTTTAATCTACTCTATATTCATTTTTATGCTTCTCTATTAAGTTACCTTTCTACTGTAATAGGGAATGAAGAAAAAGCAAGAGCCACAGAAAAATCACTTCTGTTCCCCATAATGCTGTCAACTGAAAGTAACTCACTTAAATCAATGCAGTTACAGTACTGAACAAGTTTCAGATTAGAATCAGATTACTGCACCTTTTGATGTTTTGCAGCTTCCAGAGTTAAACGATGGAATAAAAGCCTCCAGTCCAAAGCCTTAGAACTTAGCCTTTGCTTTTTTAAAAGTCAGACTTTAACTTAGTATGATCACAGTTTTAAAAACCGGAATTAATTTGTTTTAGTATTCAGAGTTGTATGTGCAAAGCATACATCCTGTGTATCAGTGCTTGCAAATCCAGTGCAAAAGTTCAGCTACAAAAATGTGTTAAAACAAATTTCTCAGCTCACACAAACTTGAAATAAAGTTTTAAAACCATATATATATATATATTTAACTTCTTGGAGTATTTCACAGAACAGGAATGCAAAATCCTACACAATTTTTACAAATTCATCTAACCAGGAAAAGAAACTCAAGTATTCTCCTCATAGACATGTCATGCAGCTCTGAAACTTGCTTTCCACATTTATTCAGAACTGTCTGTCAATGGTTCCACCACATAAATTGCTGAGTAATAAGTTTAACTACACAACAGTAATTTTATAATGCTGAAAAAAAAAGTTGTGCCAGCCCAAAATAAGTAGCTGTAGTGGGTCTGGCTGAGATGGAGCTCCTTTTCCCCACAGCAGCCCTCACAGTGCTGTGAGGTATCAAGCAGGGTGTTGTGTGAACAGACCAGGGTTTTGGCTACTGCTGAGCAGTGCCGGCACACATCACGGCTGTCTCTCCAGCATTCCCCCTCACCAGCAGGCTGGAGGTGGGCAAGATCTTGGGAGGGGACACAGCCAGGAAGCCGGCCCAAACTGACCAAAGGGATATTCCAAAACCAATGATGTCTGCTCAGTGCTAAAAGCCAAGAGAAAGGAGGAGGAAGTGGAGGCATTCATTATTTGTGATGTTTGTCTTCCGGAGCAACTGCTAAGTGTGCTGAAGCCCTGCTTCCCGGGAAGTGGTCAGACATCACCTGATGATGGGAAGTAGAGAATAAATGCTTTGTTTTTCTTTGCCTCTGTGCACGGCCTTTTGCTTTATTAAAATTTCTTTATCTTGACACACAAGGTTTTTTCCATCTTACTTTTTCCCTTTTCTCTCCAGCTGAGGAGTAACAGAGCGGCTTGGTGGGCACCTGGTGTCCAGCCAAGGTCAGCCTACCACAGTGGCCTACCACAATTCAGCTCAGAGGCTCAATGGTGTCTCAGTTAAGGAATAATATAAAAAAAAAAAAAGGTTGCTAAACCTATTGTAATTCCTAAGGTCTCTTTTGCCACATAACACAGCTAGTTCTGAGGGTTTTTTGACTAAGTTTATACCAAATACAATCTACCCTCTTTTTACCTTCAGAAGTGCATTGCTTGATTTTCTATTTCACATTCTCAGCAGTCACTCGTGATAGTGATACTGGAGTGCATCCTAAGTATCTACACCTTGCCCAGAAAGAGGGTGAATTCAACAGTTCTAATTTCCTTAGCCATTCTCACAGATCTACAAGCCAGTATAATAAAATTTAACAATAAGCTATTATTGTCTATCAGAATTGTAATGGATCTTTCGCATACACAAGGAGGCAGGTAAGCACTACCATTTAAAGTTTTGATTTGAAGAGGTAGACAAGCAGAAAACAGTTGTCAGAACGGTAACGAAAGAAAGGCATATAGAAAAGAAACCACTGGAAAAGATGCTGGAAATTAGTCAGGAGTTTAGTCATTTGTAATGCTAGATAAGGTTGATGGAGGATAAGTTACATGTCTGGCTTGTAGGACAGATTTTCAAAAAAACACAGCATCCTTCAGAAATCATTAGGGCTAGAATTAAATCTCCTATTTTTTATATCCAGGCAGACATTAATGGACTGTCAAGACTTACATGCTTGCGCAGTATTTCCAGATGTCCATTGTTCAAGTAGTATGTTTTTACAAAGGCAGTAGCAAAAGTATTAACAGATACAGAAACTGAAAAGCTCACTGGGAATCCACATTAACATATGCAGACACATATTTATTGCACCAGTGAAAGCCAGTACTCATGGACATAGTCACTAGGGAAAAGTTCTTGTAACAAAGTAAGACTTGGTGCTTGAAGCTCCACCCTGAGCATTGATGCTCACGACCTCCAAAAGTGGCCTTTCTAACCTGCATGTGCAAAAAGTCCCACCTACATAATGGCACATTATGGGTTAAATTTATGTTTCCTTTTAGCTAGCCTGTGACAGAAATAATTTTTGAGGAACTATCTAGCTAAATCCCATTTGTTCTACATCTCAAAGGAGGATGAAGTCAATCTGTTCCGTCTCTCATTAGTCTAGTAACACTATCCGTGGGACAACCTGTATTCAGCCTGCCCCTGTGCCTCTACTTTACCCCAGTTAGTTCACCTGTCTCAAGGAACTTCCAAGACTACTAATGCCTATGCAGCTTCAAATCCCTGCCAGATATCTAGGCCAGGAAGGATCATTCAGAATCTCAGCGAATCCACAATCATCAAGAAAGACAGGATTAATTAGCAAGCCTATGCACATGAGACGTTGCAGTTTCATTTTGTAATTTTGTAGGGGTCTAAAGTGAGCATTTGTGGGCCAAGACAGAGGTAGAGGATTGCAAAGAAGGTCCCTGGCTAAGAAAAGTTCGGGTTTGTGTTTGTTGTTTTTTTCCATAGCTTCTCATATTACATTGCTAGCATACTTGCAAGTTTTTCTTCAAATACTGGGAACTAAAATGTGCTCCATTTCATTACAAAGAAAGCAAAGGACAGTAATTTTGGACTTGTAGCCTTTGTGATAATTTCAGTGAAGTACTCTGGTTGTCAGCGTTCTCAATAGCCCTGTTCCTCCCTCACCTACCAGTGGTGAATTTAAAGTATTGATAGAGAAAAATAGAGCTTAATCTCCCCTGTTCTCTTCATACTGAAGGCTCTCTTGGGTGCACTACTCAAACAACGTACTTGCATAAGTATCAGCATAATTCTGTTAAGGATTCCAGGAATCACTGCCTGGGATGTTAAAAAATCCACTGCTTGGTGGGGTTTTTTCATGCTTGAGTATTTTTCAGGTAAGGTGGCACCCACTTCTAAAAACCAGTGGTAGACAAAAAAAAAAAAAAAACCAAGATGTTGTGTGGAGCAACTTGACACATGCAAAAATAATTTCTTGTCTGTGCCTTTGGTAGCTTCAGTCAGAATGTCTTAACCTGAACTAATATACACCTTTGCAAAAGTATGTTCTTTGGATTTTATCCAGATCTCAGAAAATTACCATCATGTGGTTCTGCAAAACAAACTGATGAACTCCTCATGTCCTTCTAAACACATCTCACTTCCTCAACTCTTAAGATACTCTTGCTTGTAAGGAACATTTACAGCAGCATTCCATGAGCTACAATAGCACTTAAGATGGTATTCAATTTACAGATTTTAGTAAGTAAAGTCCATTTTGGGTTGTGGGCATGACAACCCACAGATCAACTTTACCTTCTCAAGGGAGAACCCCTACATTTACACATTTAATACTGAACTAAAACACAACATTGGCATGTCATGGCAGCAAGACTAAGTATACTCATTTCTGTTCACCTAGTTTGCTTCATAACTGCAAGGTGAAACACAGAAGGAAAAAATTCTGTGTTAACTGGTCACTGGAGGACCAGGGTATCTACCAGGGCAAGTGGCCTGGAAGCATGTCTGTCATTTCAGGAGAGGTGTGCTCAGCTCTCCTGGAATCAGACCTCCCCATAGACTCAAAGTATGCTTGACTGTGCATTTTTTTTTTCGTCTCTTCCTTGCAATCAATATAATTTGGTGCAACTATTTTGCTCCCAAGTATACTGCAAGACATAGCTGTTTAGCTGAGATTTTAATAAAGTAATGGGGGAACAACTTCATCCTTAGCTCTAATTTCAGGTAACGCACACACACACATATATATATATATATATTACTTACACTTGTTGCTAAGGCATTATTGACAGCCACAATATATAAAGAAACAAATAGAACTCTTAGCTAAATACCTAGCATGTTCATCTGTAGCAAACTGCCAAGATATGCCAGTGGAGGTATGTCCATCAGGCTCTAACAAAAAGACCCCCAAAACAGTGTGGGACACCCTCAACTGAGCAGGCCAAGGAACTGAGACACTTCTGATGCATAATCTAGAAACTGACATCTAGCCTGTTGGGCAAGGCAGTACTCCTCCTGATGCTGAGCTAGGGACTGTGTGACAAGTTACAGAGCATTCAATCCTTTCAAGAAGCGGCAAACGGCACACATACCTGCTGTCTGTTGGTAGCAGTTACTCAAGACTGTACCATATGCACTCCCCACTTGTGTGCATGCATTGTTAAACTGCTAAAGCTGTCATCTCACCTCCATTAAGATATCACATACTACTCCCCCACTGGAGTCTTGCCATGACTTACAGAGGAAATTGTTCTGCTGTTTCTTCTAGCAAAAAAGTGTACCCATACACTTCTTTGCACCCTCTTACACCTGCTGCGTTCACAGAATCATAGAATGGTTTGGGTTGGAAGGGACCTCAAAGATCATCTAGTTCCAATCCCCCTGCCATGGGCAGGGACACCCTCCATCAGACCAGGTTGCCCAAAGCCCCATCCAGCCTGGCCTTCAACACTTCCAGGGATGGGGCCTCCACAGCTTCTCTGGGCAACCTGTTCCAGTTCTCGCCACCCTCACAGGGAAGAATTTCTTCTTAACATCTAACCTAAATCTATCCTCTCAGTTTAAACCCGTTACACCTTTTCCTATCACTGCACTCCCTGATAAACAGCCCCTCTCCAGCTTTCCTGTAGGCCCCTTTAGGTACTGGAAGGCTGCTGCAAGGTCTCCCCGGAGCCTTCTCTTCTCCAGGATGAACAACCCCAACTCTCTCAGCCTGTCCTCACAGGAAAGGTGCTCCAGCCCTTTGATCATGTTCGTGGCCCTCCTCTGAACTCACTGCAACAGCTCCATGTCCTTCTTAAGTTGGGGACCCCAGTGCTACACACAGTACTCCAGGTGGGGTCTCACAAGAGCTGAGTAGAGAGGGAGAATCACCTCCCTCGACCTGCTGATCACACTTCTTTTGATGCCGACCAGGTTTGAGGGAAAGCTGACTGGTTAGCACATCAACAAGCTATCTAATGTGTTCAAACATTGTAATTGAGGAGTGATTATTCTAAGCAATTCTGACGAGGTAGAAATCAGGTATACATATCCCCAAGCAATAGCTTGACATAAAAAAATCTATATAGCTCTGCTGATATGCAACACCTACAATTCAAAAAATCCAATTGATACGTTTGGCAAATGCTAAAATAAACCAAGAAAAACACATATGAGAAGAGAACAATGTATATATACCCTGTTTTGGCAGTTATTGAATGCTTACACACAAGCAGAGTTTCATGAAGCTTTAAGACTGAAATTTCCTTGCTCCCTATTTTCCTCCTTAAAAATAAATCACTGTGTCTGAACATTTGAATTGTGTTCTATTGTGAGCTGAGCTGAAATTACGTAGTGGATTCAGCACATACTGGAAAAGCAGAAAGCTCCTGCTATCTTTGTGAGCTAGTTGAAAAGTGAAAACAGATTAGAAAAATAAGTTCTTCAATAGGCAGCAACATTGCTTTCACACCAGATTTGATGAATAAGTCCTCCCAGCGGCACTAACACCTGATACGCACATTGCATGGATTAGCAAGTTTCAGTCCAGGCAGAAGAAAAAACATTTTTTTTTCCCTTCCAGTAACTGCTGCAGGTATATTATCTAATGAAAACACAACAAGATTTCTCTGAGGAATGTGAAATTCGTTTGGTGTTTCCATCAAACAATTATATGTTGTTCATCCACTATCTGAGAAGCACTGAGCCATAGCCAGACCTGATTACATTTATTCTTAGCTCCAGATCAGACTACCCCACTAGGGCGGCAAGCAATTTCTCATCTCTGCCTTACCATATCCTTGATGTAGGCATACACAAAAGAGGGGTTTCTAATGACAACACAGCTACATTTGCTTAATATCTTGATCATCCTAAATCAGAATGCCTTTGATCATTAATGGAGCCTTTCAGAGTGTTTCGAATTAGCAGATAAATTTGCAAAGACATGCAACAGGGATTTGCTGGCTGTCTCCTATTAAGACCAGTGGGAGGTGAACAGCTCAATGCCCATACACTGCTCTAAAACGTACCCTTTCAAATACTGTATTTTCAAAAGGCATCAGATTTTTCAATAACTAAGAAGCTTCTAAGAAAAACAGTATCATTTCCAATGATATATCTGTCACCTAATGCTACCTCCAGGCCTGCAGAAAACAGAACAGTTCAAAGACTTCCACAGGAGAAGAATACGAAGTACTCCTAGGGGCTGTGCCCCTTGAGCTGCAAAGTGTGGATTCTTATGCATATGCCAGACTCTCCCCCTCTCCATACAGAACAGGATACTGGTGCTCACTGAAGCCTCTAACTTTGAGAGATTATTAGGCAGGAGGTACACCAAAAGTATCAGTTCCGCACAAAAAAGACTCATAGGAGCATGAAAGTAAACAAGGATTAGAGTCATATCGTGACAAAGACATCAAGCGGCACCTGATAAACACAACGAAGGTTAACATCCCATGTATTCACTGCAAATGTGGAGGGAAACAGAATCTTTCCCCAGTTGTCTGCAAATTTTGTTCATATGTGCTATCTAACTGCACAACGTGGTCCTTAACAGTTCTGAGAAACACAGTTCTCTATGTAAGTGCATAAGGGAAATCAAAATCTCAATTGCTTTTTGGAAATGTAATAAACTACACATTCTTCTCCCTGATGGTTTTTATCATTAATAATGTAATCTCACAAACTAAATATCAGAAGGTGTAAACAAGTTGTTAGAACAGATTCTTGAGAGCTATTCTTCCCATTACAGCAGGATTTTTCTATTCAGCAAGGAATTTTTACAAGTTATCTCTGACAGACAGATAAGGATATATGGAATTCCCTCTTTCATATCCTTTATTAAATACATATTTCTTATTTAATTAAAAGACTTCATAAGATTACTTTTGATGGATTTGGTCAAATGGCAAAGACTAATTAGAACAATGAAGGTTCAGAGGCCCATTAGAAAATAATCATTCTCAGCAGCAAAAGTAATAAGTAACTCAAGTAACAAACATGAACTGAATTTTAAAACACTAGCTCCTCAAGGTCAAAAGAAGTAGTTCAAGAGGTTCCAAGTCTCTAATTTAACAAAAAAACACAAACAACACAAAAACAACAAAAACAACAAAAACCCACAAAAAAAAACCCAAAAACCCAACCAAACAAAAAAGCCAAAAACCCCAAAAAAGCAACCCAGAAAGAACAGGTATCTCAGAAAGTACTTACTACAATGTCTTCAGGAAAAGTATCCAGACTGAAAGAGCCATCATCAAACACGACTTCATAGAAAATTTGAGATGTCACTCCTATAACTCTGCAACTATAGTATCGTGTATTCTTATGCTTCGCGATGACTGTCTGCCCAACTGTAATGGCCTTCTCGCATGCTTTAGCTCTCTTGAAAAAAACAGAAGAATTTAAAACTAAAAGTCATTTTAAAATACCAGCTTACTCATCAGAAATTTATCAGTGTCAAAACAGAACTGATAACAGTTCACTACTCAATATAAAAACTTCAAATGCAAAATCATTCCTTCCAATCATGATCACACAAATTTGTTTTACATACAAAGTTTCTGCATTTTATGAGAAAGCAAATGGTATCTGAAGAATAACAAATCACAGCACTCCAAAATACTTTTGCAGCTGACGCCTTCTAACTATTCTGGATTAGATCAATAACACACAATTAGCAATATTTGTAATTTTTATTTGTAGAATAATTTGTAAAATTTGCTTGAAGGTGTAAGATGTGATGAACCCAGACTGTGGTCTTGCATTGTTTTAAATGATGGGACTTTTAAGTACTGGATTTCAGTACGATTCTACATAATTGCTTAATATTTTGCTGAATGGGATGCACTAACTAAATGCATATCCAGTTCTTGTCAGAGCTGTGTACAGTGATGTATCTGAGTAACGTCTCAAACCATACTGTGCAGAACTTTTGCTTTGAAACTTCAGACAACATTGACCACTCTTCATCAGTTATTTAGTAAATCAGTAACAATACTTTTTTATGATTACTTTTCACAGAATCATAGAATGGTTTGGGTTGGAAGGGACATCAAAGATCACCTAGTTCCAACCCCTGCCATGGGCAGGGACACCCTCCACTACACCAGGCTGCTCAAAGCCCCATCCAACCTGGCCTTCAACACTTCCAGGGTGGAGGCATCCACAGCTTCTCTGGGCAAGATTTTCCAGAGCTAGTTATGTCAACCAGAAGAGCAGAGGGGTTGTTAAACTATGCAGAATTTCTATGTCAGTAACTGCTTCATGGATTCTATAAATAATAATAATAATAAGAATAATAAAAAAGAATGGAACTTCTAAGTGAACAAATGCTTAGAAGCTCACATGATGCAGACAGCTGTTAAATTATCAGCTCCCACCTAAGGTTCTATGGACATTCCACTTAAAAAGAAACCTTCTTCAACAGGAAAAATAAGATCAAGAGTTTCTCATCCTAATAACACATAGAAAGCACTTCTTTCACATGACCCTGACTGTCTTTTCATTACCTCACAAAGGTCCACTGGTTTACACAAAAGTGAGTTATTAAGACTGGCTATATTAAGCTGTATCAGTTGAACTTTTCTTATAATGGAAGATGGCTCTACAAGGAGCAATTACACTGGTATATACTAAGCATAAAAGATTTTATGAGAAATGTTTATATAAACAGCATGAAAATACTTTATTACATATGCGGAAGTAATTATTCATTTTCTTAGCAGTGTTTGTCAAACCTGCAAAGGCAGCGAATTCTTCAATCAATGTAATAATCTTATAAAGTGGCTATGAAAGATATGGAAAATGCTACAGCTGTAGAATTTTTAGTGCTAATATCAAAAGGAGAACCAAGGACAGCACCGGTTCCAAGCATTAATAGCAATGTCAGTGCTTTCGGGGAAGAGGAAAAACCCACCCTAAACTTGAATACTTCTGTTCTTGCACATACTGTAGTCACTATCATGCCTGTTTCTTGGACCAATATCTGGGACTTAGCATTTTTAAATCTCTCTGCTCCTGCAAGCTAAGGGCAAACCAAGTACAAATATTCTGTACCATTTCTGGAGACAGTGCACTAAATCTCTATCTGTCAGAGCTCTGCTTGACATACACATTTGGAGGATTTAGTTGAGGTCACCTCAGATAGTAAAACCCAATCAAGTTTCTAAAGCGTTTTCAAGTTTACCTAATGTTTCTGAGCATACTCACAAATTGTTTAACCATGTATAACAGAATAGCTTCTTCTTTGTTTTACCTTTCTGTAGTTAGACTAACTAGCAGAATTAACTGCATAAATAACAATTTACTAGTATTCGTCAGTTAGCACTTTTTATCCAATCTTGAATCATATGTAAACGTAAATGGTAATTAACCTTTCAATTCTTCACTTTAATCTACTGTTATTTGAGGGGGGGGTGTGGGGGTGTGTGATCAGAAGTAAACTGGAAAGTAGTAATTGATTTACTTATATGAGATAATAGAAAAGGTTTCATATTAGAGTACAGAAACTCAAGGAGAAACAGCTCCATTAAAAGGTTTAAATGTTTTTATACCCTGAAGACAGAACTCTGCAGAGAAGATGGAAGGCAAAATACAGTATTTTAAGAAACAATACAGGCTCATTTAATGATAAAATTTTCAGAGAAGAAACGCCATTGCTCATTAGAACAAATAATAAAAAAGCATCCTAGCCAAAGAGAAGATTATTTTTTAGTATGTTATCTTGGTAGGATTCTTGATTTATTTCTCAGCAAAAATATTGACAAGTACACTCTGTAATTGATTGCACGTCCCAGAAAACATTTCCTGTCAGAAAATCTTAAGAATTTATTGATGTTAAGAATGTCATTTTTGATCAGAAAGGACAGCTGTTATGTAAGAGAGTCTATCAGATTAAAGAAACAGCTATGGTAGTTACCAGATTATTGAGAAAGCTGTGGTTTAAAAAGCACGATTTTCTTTAACAGTACCTAAGCCAAGGATGAACTAAGATAGTGGCAGAAATACAGAAAACAAGTAGATACAAAGGAAAAATCAGTTAACCTCCCCTTTCCTGTGCAAACTTCAAAAAGATAAGAGGGAAAATGACGTTCTCCTCCATTTTCTGTATGGCAGGACACAAAAATCTTGTTAAATAAAATACATAAACGATATGTATATGAAATCATAATAACTATCATGAAATAGGCATCTGACGTACATCTAAATACCCAGAAACTTTCTTTGACTACAATTTTATAACGGAGAATCCTCAAAATTCTGAGACTTATTTGATACAGGATCATAAGTGCCGGGTCCTACACTTTGGCCACAACAACCCCAGGCAGCACTACAGGCTGGGAGCGGGGTGGCTGGAAAGCTGTGTAGAGGAAAAGGACCTGGGGGTGTTGATTGATGCTCGCCTGGACATGAGCCAGCAGTGTGCCCAGGTGGCAAAGAAGGCCAATGGCATCCTGGCCTGTATCAGGAATAGTGTAGCCAGCAGGAGCAGGGAGGGGATTGTCCCCCTGTACTCAGCCCTGGTGAGGCCGCACCTCGAGTACTGTGTCCAGTTTTGGGCCCCTCACCACAAGAAAGACATCGAGGCCCTGGAGCGTGTCCAGAGAAGGGCAACGAAACTGGTGAAGAGGCTGGAGCACAGGTCTTATGAGGAGCAGCTGAGGGAACTGGGCTTGTTTAGTCCGGAGAAGAGGAGGCTCAGGGCAGACCTTATTGCCCTCTACAACTACCTGAAAGGGAGTTGTGGTGAGCTGGGGGTCGGCCTCTTCTCGCAGATAACTAGTGACAGGACTAGGGGGAACGGCTGCAAGTTGCGCCAGGGAAGGTTCAGGTTGGAGATGAGGAGAAATTTCTTCTCGAAAAGGGTGGTCGGGCATTGGAACGGGTTGCCCAGGGAGGTGGTGGAGTCACCGTTCCTGTGGGTGTTTAAGGAAAGGTTAGATGTGGTACTTAGGGACGTGGTTTAGTGAGTAATAGGTGGTGGGGGTATGGTTGGACTGGATGATCCTTGAGGTCACTTCCAACCTTAATGATTCTATTCTATTCTATTCTATAACTCTCATTTCATCATTTTAAGCATTCTCTTCAGAACTGCAGTTTAGGCGTAGAAATGATGCATTACATTTCAAAAATACGCCGGCTCATGATTTTTGAATAATATGTCCTTCCTGAGGCATGCCTTAGTCTCTCTAAAATGTTAAGGGGCTGGAAGTAGTTAGCAGACAGTGCAAACAATGACATTGCATTACTCTGGTATTCAACACAAAAAGCATCTACGGTTTCCATTTGACAGCATCACTTCATTCCTTGTGTGCTACAGAGGGATAACAGCAGTAAAATAATTTGAAATAGCTCAAAAAGCAACAGTACTGTTCTGCAACTCCTATCCAGTTGGTTTTTCCAACCCCTATCTTTGCCCGCTCCAAAGACAGTCTTTCAACATGCATGTAACTGGGGCTGCCCAGATGTCCCTTCTGATCACACCTTCCAAATCAAATATCACCTGTGAGTATGTCTGCCTCCACCTGGCTTTCTCTGACCCTGACTGCTGTCTTCGCAAATCTTGTATGGATCCTTTGGGTCATTTTTTTCCTGTTTTCTCATTTCCGTGTGTATGAAAGAGTTCTTTTAATCAAGACAAAAACACCTGCAGCACCTGTTTTCAATTGTATTTCCAAGTGTTCTTGCAGTTTGATGACAAAAAGGTGTGAGGGATATGTTTCACGCCCAGAGACAAGCACAGTCAAAGAGGAAGAATGAAAAAAACATGACCGACAGTCCCTGAGTAGTAAATCACAGAGCCTTCCTTGCATATTGACACTACAATTTACATAACACAGTAATATAGGCTGCGACAGGGCTGATCAAAAACATTCTTTATGAAACAACTTTTCTGCTATCTAATTTTTGTGTTGTTTCTAAGGCTGCACCTTGAGCAAATACAAGAGGCATACTTAGTTTTGAGTCCACAGATCTAAAATATATTTTTGAAAAGTCAAATTAACATTAAAAAACTTCACTTCTTAGTATTTCTATATTTACTTCATTTGTCATCACTCTATGGTACAAAGATTATGCTTTCTTTTCGACTGTCTTTGTGATGATTCTTCACCAGAAGATCTGCCAGTGTTTTCCATGGCTAACATTAAAATAGTACTCTAGGAAAAAATCATGAAGGCAATACAGAATCTGATGCACAGTGAAAAAGACTTGTGAAAGTATATTGATCAATAATTTGAACACAATTTACTTGAGATCACAGCCACAAATAATTTCGATTATTCTCCTACAATTCGATTATTCTCCTCCTATTCTCCTATAATTCGATTATACTCCTACCTCATCATTGCAATAAGCCCTTACCTGAGGTGAAGAGATACACTAATACCAGTAATAATACATATTTATGGGTACATAGGTAGGTTTTTTTGCTTAGCACCCTCAGTGATATACATAATAGTACTGTAGATGTATGTCACAATTTTTCCCAGTGCCCAGAAGCCATCCTTTGGTTTTAGTGTTTTGGGTTGTTTGGGGTTTTTCTTTTTAACTTGGAGAAAGTAGCAATCACAGATATTCACTGAGCTTTTAGGCACAATATCTGGAGGCTACACTAGCGAAAAAAACCAGACAATTTTAATTTTTGTTTCCTTGAAATGAGGAGGAATCACAGTGTCCTTGCTTTATGTACAATGTATTCAATTGCTAAATACCAGAAGAGATTTTTTTTCTTGCTGACAAGACAATCTATTTGACTCCTGTAAAAATTTTCAGAGTGAGTATAATATTTCAGTCTGCATGATTCCCCTGTTCTGCTTTCAAGCAAGAAAGATA
This sequence comes from Psophia crepitans, assembly GCA_013399095.1. Taxonomy (NCBI): domain Eukaryota; kingdom Metazoa; phylum Chordata; class Aves; order Gruiformes; family Psophiidae; genus Psophia; species Psophia crepitans. The sequence continues at coordinate 165,220 of VWZZ01007294.1, read as the reverse complement.
AAACAGACAAACAAAAAAAGTTCATTAGAAGTAAGGTAGATTGCTATGCCTAATGGTGAAGAGCAATGTAATTTCTGCATGAAGGAATAGCTAATAGCTAAGAAAAGCATAACAAGAAAATGAATGGTGAAAAAACTTCCAAAGGCTTAAAGATGTGATTAGATTAATTATCCAAAAGATAGAGTATAAACCCAAGCATATACAAACATATGGCAAATCTCCTTTGTCTCAGGAGTAAGTCAAGAATTTCACAGAAAAAGATTCTTTAACAAAATAGCTAATCTTTCCAAGTTTTGGCCCAATGAAAAACACAAAAGTGTAATTTTTCTTTCTCTTCTGCAAATCTGATTTTCATTTGAGCCACAGGAAACAATTTTATAATAATTCTTTTTTTTTTTTTCAAAAAGGTTGGTGCTGAGTGTCAGAAAAAGATGTGATAGTCTCATTCCAATGTACTTTGAACATCCTTCCAACAATCTCTTAAATAGTAGCCACCCAAAATCTAGTTTCTCCATTGTTCATGGATTTTTTTTCTTTGACATTACCTAATAAAGGTCAAGAAAATCACTAAGAAAAAAATTGATTTTATGGGATTCCATGTCACTGTTACAATTGTGTTTTTTTCAGATGAGCATATGGGGTTTTTTTAACGATTCAAAATAATAGCTATTTAGTAATTCCTTTTCTGTTCCAGAGACTGTGTGCACTGAGAAAGTTAAGTGCTAAAGTCTGCACTGTTTTATATTAGATTGAAAAAATAAATTCTCCTTAAACCACCTAGCTGATTTGCATTAATATTTTGTCGGTATTTCTATAAATAAATAACATGAGCACAGAAATGCCAGAAGAAAGTCTGTTTAGGACAGATATACCATTATATTAAGTGCTGTATAAACATAGAAGAAATAATCTGAAACTGCAGCACATTTACCAGTTAGTATCATAAAAGAGAATAAGGTGAAGAAAATCACATGCATTGTTTAACAGCGTAAGGGGACTCCAGTATCAGAGACAGATATATTAAAGGAAGTTGGAAAAACTAAGGGGCTGAGGAAGTGGCAGCAATATATGTATAAAGTGGGAATAGGAGAAAGTATTAGGCAAAAGGTCCTATTTGACCAGTGAATGATTTCCCAGCTACTGTCTAAAATACTAGAAAATATTTCAGAAGAACAGTTCTACTTTTACCAGCCATGATTTTAATCAAGTAATTTTCAATTTATGATAATGTTTTCCAAGCAAGCCAAGAAAAGTATCTTAAGTTGTCTGTAAAAAGAGAGGTTTAAGTTTGTTTTTCAAACCAAACTAATTTACTTGACAAATGCTTGAAGAAACTAAACCCACAAGAGCTGTACTAGTTTCACACGTTAATTCATTTAGGAAAACAAAAATCTTTAAAAGGTTTAACAGTTCTGTGGAAGTTTTAAACAGGGACACACAATTTTTTTCCCTTTTTAAGAACCACCGGCAGATTGAAGACTCAGGACTGACTGATCACTCTAGTTGGGAGGCATTACATTTTACTACACTTGAAAGAAAATCTTACTTCTTCAGTAGTCTTGTGATCAAAACCAAAGATTCACTGAAAACGTCTTGAAAGAAAGACATATATTATGAAGATGTTACCTGGGTTTATTTCCTTCACTTCTAATGTACAAAGAAGATTAAAAGTTTGCAATTTGTGAATTCTCAACTTGACTAACTGACCAAGCTACTTCCTTAATAACAGTACTGAAGTTCTTCTAGTTTGCTAGGAAAAACACGGTTGTAGAAGCCCAAGATAAATGGCAAGAGATCTCTCTTAACTGAGAGTAACAATTCATTCGAATAAAGACATTAAAACCTACAAGACAATAATAACTAATTCTTCATGAGTCTCATCTAAAATTAAAGGTTCATCCTCAGCACAGGTTAGAAATAAAAAGGCACAGAATAACATGAATTTTGACGACATACTAGTGTTACTTTGCCAGATGGCAGAATAATTATAATTGGATATTTGCAAGACACTGTTTGGCTGCAGAACAAAGAACTTACATACACATCATACCCTTTATCTCACAGTATCTGTGAGTATTTGCAAGACACTGTGATCTGGGTATTTGTAATACACTCCACGTTAACAAAACAGAGAAACGAAGGCTTGTTCTGGCTGTCAAAACAATACATTCAACAATGACTCTAATGCAAGAATGTGTTAGGTATATCAAGTATCGTTTCCACCAGGTAATGGCATAAGAAGAAAACGCCAAGATTTAATAGTTTGCTATGTATGGATATATGATAGATTGAGCTATTACACTACATGGTGTGTATCCTTTCTTCCATTTTCTCTGGAAACATACTTCAATTCTGCAATTCTGATTTTTTAACAAATAAGGAAATAAATTCCTTACCACATTTTGGTTGATCTTGTGCCTGAAACACGTGATGTAGACAACATATGGCCAGTCATCAGGTTCCATCAACACTCCTGCAGCATGGGCACAGGTAACATGGAAGGAGGCTGGGCAGTGAGCATATGAACACTGAATGCAGGTACCAGAGATTTTCTTAATTCTCTGTCTGCAGAAGATACACTTCTGTAAAAGCAAAATAAATGGAAGGTTTACCATACTACTCCAACTCCATTGACTTCTGCATGTCTTTCAAGGACTGAAAAGTTATTTGCATTTCACTGATTACATTTTATACCTTGCAATATGCATGGCAGAAGAACCAGCAATATGAATTATAAGGTATCTATTAATATGATAATTAATAGATAGCATTTTTGCCTTTTTTCCGTTAATGTGACGATAACCTGCTCTGGTGCTATAGTAAGAAAATTGATATATAGATAGCTATTTAAAATTTTAATTTCAAATTCCATACATACATTTTCATATTCCTCTAAAAAATGAACCTGCTCCTCCTAAAACAGGAAAATCAAAAAACCTATACGTAATTCCATAAAAAGTAACAGCAACAGACAAAGAGAATAGGCCCACAGAAACATAGGGCTAGACAGCACTATCATGTATCATTTAATGTAGCACCCTACCTTGAAGCTGGACTAAATATACACCTAGTCTTTGGGAGATGACTAATTTAACATGTCCATGAAACTGTTTCTGTAATATCCTCAGATAACCTGTTATAGAGGATGAATCTCCTCAAAGTTAGAAATGTTTTATTTATCTCAAGCCTTTGCAGAATTCCACAGCTGAAGGCTGTTCCTAAAAGCCCCTTTTCATTTTTTTCCTAGTCTGGTTTTCACTGATTGTGTATTTAATATAACGGTAATTGAGCAGGCTGTATTTCCCCACTTCATGTATTAAAACATCATGTCAACAGCCTTACTGGCATCAAGACATTCCACTTTTTTTCTCTTTTGCCAAAATGGAGACCACATCAAAATATTGTCACTGTTTTGTAAGTGACATAAGTAAGGGACATGAGCTAGGTTGACTAAGACTGGAAAATAAGTTTCACCATGCTAAAAAAGACAACATACAAGATGACAGGTATCTTGTCACCAAAAGACATTAACAAACACACTAGATACAGAATACTTACTTCAGTAACTTCTATGGACAACTGTGTTATATCACATATGGGAACTATTCTCGACTCTCATCATGGCTAACAAAACTGACAATGTTATTGATGATCATAAAATTATCTCAGCTTATTCTAAAATACAGACATTTTATTTAATGACAGAAAACAGTGAATTCAGTAATTCGAAAACATACTGCTGGTATAGTGATTACTTCCATTTGTTCTAAATTTGCTAGTGACTGATTTTGTTAAATACCATCTTGACTGCCTATGTTGGGAACACAAGTAAGAAGAATTTTGATTTATTTTTACTGTATGCTTAATATTTCAAAGTATTTCAAATTAACTCACATCAAATTCTTTGTCCCAGGTTACCAGAGAATTTTGTTCTATTGTTTATTAAGCTCCATATTCTGAAGAAAATCTGCAGAAATTCTATTGTGTAATTCAGCACTTACATAGTTTCAATGGCTTCTGGCACTCAGTTTGTGACTGAAATAATGCTTTTTGCAAGCGCTAGCCCTGTCAAACTCACTGGTCATGCAGAGTTCTAGTTCATGCATTATTATGAATGTGAAAACCTCTTCAAGTTTTGCCTTCATATCCACCCTCTGAAAGCCAAAAGCCTCATGGCTTTGTGCAAGCAGAAGCCAGAGTAGCATCCGGAACTCAAAAATTTTACCAGTCATTCACTAAAAGGACCAGAACTCAGCTCGGACTGCTGTACTAGCATGAGGTCTGAAAGACTGGTAAGAGGTAAAGATGATTTTGCCATCAAAAGAAATGTTGCGGAGACTTCACTGATATCCCGGTATCTCATTGTGCATTTGTGTTCATGTGCATGAAGGCATTTTCAGATTAAGTAACTATCTCTTGAGGGAACTTAAGGATTTTTTTATACATACATATTCAGAACCCAGTAAAATGGGAATTCCAGAAAGAAAATACAATTGAAATCTATTATGTGTAATGTCTAGACACAGTTCATGCAAATACAGAGCTCCTTTTGAATGCTTTTTCACACAGATACACACACAAATTCTTGAGCTGGCCTAACAGAAAAAGACAGACTGATGTAATAGCACATATCAGTATTTAAAAAAAAACCACCCCAAAAAAACACAAAATCAAAAACCTGGCTGCGTGCTCTGACTGAAACACTCTAAAAATGCAGTTCTAACAAAATGTAGAGAATGGGGAACAGGGATAAAATCAGTAAAGTGCAGCTAAGCTAGCAGTAACCTAAGGAAGCATGTTACAGCAGGTAATGTTGATCCCCCTCAATTATTTGCTGCACTTGTGCAAAGCAAACATTACGATGTGGCTGTCAGTTTCTTTAGCATCTTACTAAGGTGTCATGGAAACTTGGGAGATGCAGAAATCTAAAACATTACATTACATGAGTAATGCATGTACAACTATATACATGCAATTGTACTTGTACTTTAATATTTGAAGTCTTAACACCTTTCAGAAGTGGAATAGCTAGGAAAAATAAAGCAATATGAGGACAGTGAGAGATGCTGTAAGGGAAGCTGGAGGGGAAGACTGAAAATGTAACACATTAAATGGGCTGGCCAAATCCACAGATACTAGAGCAAAACTTCATTGCTCCCTGTAAAAGAGACTGACTGTTCTCTTCCAGAGAGCAAGTTTAGGTTAACTTAATAAGAACATAGTAGACAAACTTACATATTGTAAGAAAAGTTATTTCTCACAGTACTTTTCAGAGTTGCAACTTGAAAATACTGGGAAAATTACTAAAGAAAAAAAAGCTGTCAAATTACTATTGCCTATATTCTATTTTCCATCGTGCTGGTGTAAAACTACAGCAATACTGATGAAAAGTGAAATCCAGAATTGCTATTATATAAAAGGAATACTGTTTGGCCATATGTAATTAAGTGAATGCAGACTTGCACTGTTGCATGAAGAAAGTGAAAATAATTCCTGTGTTTTAACCATGAGATGAAGCCATCTCACTGTCAAATAGAAGGACAGTAGTTGTTACATCAGTTAACTCCAAACACACATTAATCTTTTGTGTTACACTCTTACATTCTCCAGGTATCAAGAAGATTAAGGTCATGCAGATGAACAAGGGAAAACCTATTATAAAGAAATATTTTTCCTGTTATTTGTAAGATGCTGTATCTTTTGTACAAGTATGACATTGAAAGGGATGATGCAGATGCAGCTCAGCTTTACAATGTGTCTCCAACTTAGACCTAAATTTTGAGAAGTACACATATGCACAAATAAAAGTCTGCTGTACAAGCAAATTCACATTGCATAACTGTACTAGGTAGCATGGACCCATTTAGAGATATGAGAAAAAGCTCTTTCATCTTTGAAAATATAAGTCAAACAGATAATCTACTATTTTTGATTAATGAAATCAGAATACACAGAATGAAAGTAGAACAAACTACAAAAATCTGCTTTGCATAAACTTCTGGAACCTCAGCTGAGCTACATACTAAGCTGTATATTAGCTGTAAGTAGTAAATTGAACTGTATTGTGTCTGACCCATACTGGTAACTCTTCCCTGCCTAACTTCTAATAATCTACTTCTCATATTCTCTCTTGGGGCTTTACAATGTAAGAATTTAAATGATTTTTTTCTCCTTTTTTTTGCCATGTTTTGCTATAGTATTATTTTTTATAGTATGGTGATATGAAACCATAGAACCATAGAATTGTTTAGGTTGGAAAAGACCCTTAAGATCATCAAGTTGTACCGTTAACCTAGCACTGACAAGTTCAATGACTAAACCACGTCCCTAAGCACCACATCTACATGTCTTTCAAATATCTCCTAGGATGGTGACTCAATTACTTCCTTGGGCAGCCTCTTCCAATGCCTGACAAATCTTTTGGTGAAGAGATTTTTCCTAATATCCAATCTAAACCTCCCCTGGCTCAACTTGAGGCCATATCCTTTCGTCCTATCACTTGTTACCCGGGAGAAGAGACCAACACCCACCTCACCACAACCTTCTGTCAGGTAGTTGTGAGAGCAATAAGGTCTTCCCTTGGCCTCCTCATCTCCAGGCTAAAAAAGCCCAGTTCCCTCAGCTGCTCCTCATAAGACTTGTGCTCCAGACCCTTCACCAGTTTTGCTGCCCTTCTCTGGACATGCTCTAGCATCTCAAGGTCCTTTCTGTAGTGAGGATCTCAAAACTGAACACAGCACTTGAGGTGTTGCCTCACCGTAGCCGAGTACAAGAGGACAATCACTTCCCTAGTGCTGCTGGCCACACGATTCCTGATACAAAGAAGTATCTTCTGATATATTAAAAAAGGCTGATATAAACGTTTTGTTCTGCTTTGTTGAAAAAAAACAAACCCAAAAACAAACAAAAAATTCACTGAAATTTACCAAAGGAAAAAGTTGTCAAAGTTATGAGAAAAGAAACGGAATCACTTTTTGTAAAGACTGAGCTTTCACTCTCCCTCCCACCCTTGCCTGAAGTCTGATTTTTCAAGTTTGTAAAATGAAGGAATTGTATAGAATGGAACCAAATTTGAAGCAGTCCTGCAGAGGACAGAATCTAAACACCTCTGTCTCTGAGCAAACCTCATATTTAGGTATATAAGCTTGCTACTTGTGAAATTAACAAGCTTGAGACACTATGAAAACATTACTGAAATACAATCATGGTAATTCAATGCTCAATTGAGAGCTTTTTGGTAGCCTGAAACTACATCTGTTCCTACCAGCTAAAGCAAACTCAACAGCCTGAATAGCTAGAAAGAATGTAATTTTGACTTAATGCTTGCGAGATATTAGTGCAAAGTAGAGACAGTGGGCGAAGTAGCTGAGGATCAATCTTAATCAGATATTCAGATGCAAAATGAATTGGAAAAATAAACAAAATTGTTTATGTAACTGGAGATTAAGAATATAGGACAGAACAATACTGCAATTTTCTAGATGGTGAAACAACATCTTTTTGCCCCCAAAATGAAAAATTTCTGCTGCAAATGGATTTTTTCTTAATAATGGAATAGCTCTTTAATGTTAATAGGTTGCAAATATATAAACAGAATGGATTTTAAAGAACAAGTCTGAAGAAACTGGATGCCAGTGTTTTGCAGAAGAAAGCCTACTGATAGCTTTCCTAATATTTTTTATGCATCTTTATATAAAAAATTTGACACTGTTTCGCCCAAAAAGAGTAATATTTGCAAAACAAAATTCCAGTCCCTAGCAGAATCATGAATCAAACACAGTAACACTGCTTCCTGATAAAAGGATTTACGAAAATAAGCACAAGCTAAGGTTGCAGCAGAAAGCCAGGACTGGATTTTAGGAAACAATCTGGGCTACCGATTTCTCCCAAAAGTATTTCTCTGCCTTGGCAAGAAGAACGACTTATGTGAAGAAGCTCACGATAATAAGGCATTAAATTATACAAAAAGAAGCTATTTCAAGAGAACCTCTAAAAACTATTAAATTTCCAAATAGTACTAAAAATCAACACATAAGAGCTCTTCTACGCTGCAGATGGCTACTAACTACAGTAACTCAGTAACTGCACTGGATATTAGAATCATAGAATCACAGAATGCTTCGGGTTGGAAAAATGGCTTGAATTGGAAGGGACCTCAAATATCACCTAGTTCCAACCTCCCTGCCAGGGGCAGGGACACCCTGCAATAGACCAGGTTGCCCAAAGCCCCATCCAACCTAGCTTTGAACTCTTCCAAGGAAGGGGTACCCACAACCTCTCTGGGCAACCTGTTCCAGTGCCTCACCATCCTCACAGTGAGGATTTTTTTTCCTAATATCTAATCTAAACCTACCCTATTTTAGTTTAAACCCATTTCCCCTTGTCCTATCACTGATATCCCCTGACAAACAGTCCTTCTCCGTCTTCTCCGTAGGCCCCCTTTAGGTACTAGAAGGTCGCAACTAGTCTTCCTGGAGTCTTCTCTTCTGCAGGCTGAACAAGCCCAACTCCCTCAGCCTGTCCTCACAGCAGAGGTGCTCCAGCCCTCTCATCAACTTTGTGGTCCTCCTCTGGACTCCCTCCAGCAGCTCCATGTCTTTCCTCCACTGGGGGCTCCAGAGCTGGATGCAGTACTCCAGGTGGGGTCTCATAAGAGCAGAGTAGAGGGGCAGAATCACCTCCCTCAACCTGGTGATCACACTTCTCTTGATGCAGTCCAGGACACGGTTGGCTTTCTGGGCTGCCAGCGCACACTGCCAGCTCATGTTGAGCTTTTCATCAATCAGCACCCCCAAGTCCTTCTCCTGAGGGCTGCTCTCAATCCATTCTCCACCCAGCCTGCAGTTGTGCTTGGGATTGCGTCGACCCATGTGCAGGACCTTGCACTTGGCCTTGTTGACCTTCGTGCACTTTGCACAGGCCCACCTCTCTAGACTGTGAAGGTCCCTCTGGATGCCATCCCTTCCCTCCAGCATGTCGACCGCACTGCACAGCTTGGTGTCATCGGCAAACTTGCTGAGGGTGCACTTGATCCCACTGTCCATGTCACTGGGCAAGATGTTTAAAAGTGCTGATCCCAATACCAGCAATATTCATATCCTCCTTTCTATATCTGTCATTCTTGGCTTTCTGGGTATCATTGGAAAGAAACACTACAACAAAGACATCATTACAATGTTTAGGAAATTAAATCAAAATAATGGCTCATTTTTTTCCCCTTGTAAGATCTGCTTTAGCACCTCTGCCTTTCCTAATGAATCTGCTTTGTTGCAGATTTTCTATTTCCAGAAAAGCAATATTGCTGTTGTGTATGATCACACTCTAGATATGAAATGCTAGTTCTACTGTAAGCAATAGTAAAATACCTATAGATTTTGACTGAGCAAAGATTTCACAGAGAATATTGACAGAAGGAGCTTCACCAGCTTATCCACAGTCATAACTTGAGACAAACAGTATAAAATGCACAATGAAACTAATCTTTTTTCTCCAGTCCAAAGCCATAACATGGATTAGAAGTGAGAAAAGATTATGGTCTAGTCATACTGCAAGGCTTGGTAGCAAGGTACTGGCACAAAGATTTGTTAAGGCACAATGCAATCAGAAGATACATACTATGAAGACATTTGACACATCTGCAGATCAGTGAGCACATGTTCTCTGCATAACCATCTTTCAGAATACAAAGTCAGCACTTAATTTTGGCAGAAAGCATAGCATGTTTCTATGGAAACAAGCTCATTACTTCTTTTTTTTTTCCATTTTATGTTTGCTTTTATTTCTGATAAATCTAACCCAAGCTGAATATTTCTGCTATGAAAGTGACAGAGCTTGGAATCAGTACATGTGAAGAAAGAGACTTTCTTAGATCATCTATTCCACTTCTTTGTTCAGCATGTTTAGACAATTATATAAAGTTAGTCAAGAATGTTGTTACATAAAGTATCAAGAGACTATTTTGCATCCCTCTGGTATTTCAGACATAACAACCAGTACCTCAAGTGAGTGGGGGAAGAAATCCAGTGCTTGTAGCAAATGATTTTTGATTTTCAACTACTCAGTAAGTCTGCCTATAGCGTGGGGCTATGGCAAATTAAAGATGGCAGACATTATCTAGACGTAGATGAAATTCTGTCAGTCATCTATTCCAACAACGAAGTAAACAGAACACTTATGCATCAGCAGCAATTAGAAACAGTAATCATATTTTCTAATAACTCTGAAATAATGTAGCATTAAGTATACTCTCAATAAATGAAATTGCAAGTCATGTTGTTTCATTTTGAATTAAATATGGAAAGATCTTGAACTGGCACTGAATACACATACTGGCTTAATATACAATTTTAAGAGCTGGTAAAATATTATTGGGTCTTACCAAAATTACAAATAAATACAGTATACATCTACTACTTCAGTGAAACTGCTAAGGTCCCAATAGCTTTCTACTTCATAAGAAAAGACAGACAAACACACAGTGTAGAGTAAAAAAAAACCCTTAGCCATTCTGAAGCACAGATTGCATGATTGTAATGAGAGAGTCCTTACACTGTAGGTTGAAAAAGAACAACAGTCAAAGAAAACAGAACACTTTCTTATTTTAGAAAATGCCTGAAAAGGTTTATGTTCCTGTGATACACTATGTAATCTGCTTAACTGGTAAAGGGTGAGTGTTATGAGGCCACAAGAAAAAAAGACCTTGACAGAGCTCCGAGTGTTGCCTGCACAGAGGTACTCACCATCACAATACCTATGACTATGCCATGTCTAGTGAGGTAAATTGCTGTACATTTATTTTCAGTATTCTTGAAGTCCTCAATATTTATCATCAGAGTTCATCACCAAGACCTGCAGTGAAGTCCCTACTCTCTTCTTCAAGCTACAGCTACACCATTGATGTTCTGTGCTGTCAGAGATAGCCACAAAGAACTTGAGAGGTCTGTAATCCTACTCTAGAGATTTACTGCTAAAAATACCATATGCACATACCTTTGCTATCTTCTCAAATTCTTATCATCAATAAATACTAAAGGGAAAATATTTATCACAAACATCACTTTTAAAAGGAAAAATCACTATGTATACAATGAATATGCTGCTAGCACGTAGTCATTGAACACAAGAATACTCCCCCCAATTCCTTCCAGATTCATATACACCAGGTGAATTTAGTCATCCTAACTCTTCTTTTGCCCACTTCAAATCTACTTCCTTTATGAACTATTAATATGTGACTCTGAGCCTTCACTTTATAAGGAGGCTCTCATGATTTTAGTTTAACTCTAGTGTTTATGTGTTCATATACACTTTTTCAAATGTGTTTTTGTTACAGGACAACACAAATCTTTTTGCCAGACAACACTTCTTCCTCTGTAGCTTTGGAATGTCATGTCTTCTTTTGTGTTTTTTTCCCTACAATTGTCACCTTTTAGCTTCTATACTGCACCATCTAATGAACTAAACACACAGCCTTAAAAACTGTAATTTTATAGAAACATCATGCCTGTAGTCAGTGCATCTTTCCGGCGTCCTGAAATAAACAAGAAGAAATGGTTGATGCTAGTATTGGAAGAGCAAAATTCCCAGGACAGTAAGTACAGGAGGCTGAAAAGAATCTCCTTTTCTTTGTTCTCCAGGAAGAAAGCATATTTATTAAAACTTTGCTTTGGATTTGCATAGACCAGTTTGAATAGATTTGCCATTTATGCAAAGGCTAAAATACCTGACAAGCTGTGAAAGGCCATTTAGGCTGAAAAGGTGATGAGGCATCAATTCACTACCTCACTGTTAGGGCTCCCTGTATTATATTGTAATTGGAATGAAATTTAACCAGTCCAAATGTCGCGTTCTGCGCCTGGGACAGATTAACAGTGGACATAAGCATAACTGGGAGAGGAGTGGCTGAAGCGCAGCCCCACAGAAAGGGATCTGGGCGTGCTGGTTGACATTAAGCTCAACATGAGCCAGCAGTGCGCCCCAGCAGCCAAAAGGACAAACCCCATCCTGGGGGCACCAAGCATGGTGCAGCTAGCCAGTCAAAAGAGGGGATTATCCCACTGTACTCAGCGTTGGTGTGGCCTCACGTGGAGTACTGTCTGCAGTGCTGGGCCCCACCATCCGAGAAAGGTGTGAAGGCCCTCAAATGTGTCAGGAGGAGGGCAACAAAGCTGGTGAGAGGGCTTGAAGGCACGTCCTCTGAGGAGCGGTAAGGACTTTGGGTTTGTCTAGTTTGGAGAAAAGGAGGCTGAGGGGGAAATAGTCTATTTTATTATATTCTAACTGCACTCCTTCCAGCCTATTCCTACAGGCATTACTGGAAATTAAAGGCAATGGTGATCTTCAGATTCTTTTCTGCACTCTAGTCATCTAGTCACAACCAGACGTTTCTCAACCCAAGTACATAGTGCAGAGAGAAAACAATTGTGCAAAATGAAAGCTAAACACTTTCCACAGAGTCAAAGAAAAATGGAGGCTGGAGCGGACCTCCAGAGGTCATGTAGTCCAATAGCTTGCCAAAGCAGATCTAAATCAGGTTGCACAAGGCCTGTCCAGCTGAGTTTTGAACATCTGCAAGGACAAAGATCCTTCAGCTTTGCTAGGCACCTGTTCAAGTCCACCAGCTTTCATAGTAAGAAAATCCAGAAACAACACAGGAATTTATCATTTGTGTTCTTTGTGTCCCAGTTATCACCACACACCTCCAGAAAGCATCTGGCTCCATCTTCCCTTCTCTGATTACCTAGTTATAAATAGCAGTAAGATCTCTGCAAAAAAGTGTCTCTTCCCCAGGCTGAACAGACCCAGTTTCTCCAGTCCCTCTGCATGCATCCTGTGCTCCAGCCCTGACCATCTCAGTGGCCTTTCTTTGAACTTGCTCCTGTACGTCAATATCTTTCTTGTAATGGGGAGACCAGCTGCAGTTTTACAAACACCAAATAAAAGGGAAGAATGGATCAATTCCCTAGGCCTCCTGGCTACAGTCTTACAAATTAAGCCCAGGATGCACTTGGCCCTCTTTGCTGCAAGGGTAGACTGCTGATTCATGTTCAACAACTTCTCCAACACGATCCTCAGGTCCTTTTCTGCAAAGCCAGCCAAGATTAATTCTAGTGGCAGACTTTGCATTTCAAAACAGACAGATCCACAACAAAAACAGAGCATGACTACATGAAGCAGTTAGAGAAGACATCTAGAATTTGCTAACTCCAAAAAACTCCTTAACAGACAATGAACAGAGAACCTTAAGAGACTGCATGGCCATTTCAGGCTCCGCTCCTTCGCAAGCTGTCATTTAATGCAAAGCACTGCTCTGAAAAATATTATCGTTATTTATACTTCGTACAAAGATGATCAGTGTTTCTGTATAATTTATTTTATAATAATTGCTTTATAATACTTCATCTGAGTACACACAAACAGAATTTAAGATTTCAATAAGAGAGCAGTTGAAATTAGAACACTGAGATGCAGCACTGAAAGGATTATATTCTTAGCATATCCTACAAGCAATGAAATGAAAAAATGCAAAGTCTTCATCAAAATAAAGGTACCACCATCTCTTGTCTAATAAACTCTATCCCTCTGAGAATGGCTAGTTGGTAAGGTGATACCAACAGGCTAAAAAGGTATTTCCACACACTTCCCCAAAGAAAACATGATTACTAAAGAGACAATCGTATCATTTAGGACATGCATGTTCAGAAATTTAAAAACAAGAATCTTGTCAAGCTCAGACAGAAACCTGTGATGACAATACATGCACACATATCAAAATCTCATCTACCTACTAGCATGACAGTAACGTGCTGCTTTGTGTCTTAAAAGATTAGAAAATGGGGATGGACTTCAGCATATGTCCTCTGGGCAAGAAAGGGTTATGTACAATTATGTAGGTGAATGCACTTTGCCTCTGGGAAGGAAAATATTGTGCTTGTGAAGTACACTGAATGAGGACACAGCTGCTTGTCAAGTCGCTCTCTGTTGAAGCGAAGCTACTGTGGACAGAATACACTATTAGAAATGAAGGATAAGTAAAACTGTTCAGTGTTGTTATGCCACTGGCCAGGAAGCACCTGGCACCCCTACAGTAAATCGAGCAAATGTGAGTCATGCTGTTCCCAGGTGCTAACAACAGCATATAAACAACTGAGTAAGTCAAAACTGGAAATAGAGGGCTATTCCAGGGTGGAGGCGGTATGGGGTATCTGTTTTGGGATTGGCTTTTTGGTTGTTTTGTGAGGGTTTTTTTTAATTTTAGGAAGGGTCCAAGGCACGCAATTTAAACATGCTCTGCCTCACAGAAAGTGGGTTTTTTTCTGTTCCGAAAAGCTTGGGGGACTGCATAGCTACAAAGAAAATATTATTTCTGAAGCTTTCAGCCAAAAGCTAAAACCTATTTTCCAGCAGAGTTGATGTTAACATTATACCTAACCGGAAAACAGTGTCATTTGAACAGGCAAAACTGATAAGGCAGTACAGAAAAGTTATGACATTCTTTAAGATATATTGAAATGTATTAAATGTAAGAAGTTTAAAAAATCCCACAATCTAAAATGAATCAGTTTGTAGTATCTCAGAAACAGTAAGTTAGTTCTACGTGTTTCCCTCATTTCTAAGTGCTGTACTAACTTCACTAAGTAAATGTTTAGAATAATCTGATCCCCACTGCAGAAAAAGGTGAGCAGTGCCTTGGAGTAGTTAGCCGTTATACAAATTTGCCAAACCATTGCTCCCCCTAAGTTGGAACGTATTAGCTATTAAGGTACCTACTGGTTAGAATGGTCGTTGACAAAAATGCAGAAGAAAAATCATATTTATAAAATGTTTAAAACGAGTTGGCATTTTCTCCATCTTTTTTTTTTCATGTTGCTTTCCCTCAACAGATAAAAAAACCCCACAACAATATCATGGCTTTAAGAAGTCAGGCAGGTAAGTAAATGACCTTTTACTTTAAAAAACCTCATAAAGCATCATCTTTCTTGCACAAACCCAAAAGTATGTGGATGTCAGCGCAGTTGGCAAAGCGTTCCAAGTTTGCCATGGAAACAACATTCTTATTTCAAAATAATACAACTGCTCACTGTGGACTATTGGCATGAAAGCTTCCAATCCAAGCTCATTGACAGCTTGTGGAGTGGACAGATGAGGCATGGAAAATATTTTAAATTAGTTCATTTATCTTGCTGAGACATGGGAAGAGACTGAGAATTTTTCATGTTTATAGAAAAAAGCAGAGGGAGAAAAAGAAGGAGGGGAAGAAGAGAAGGGGGGGAAAGGCAGGGGGTGGAGATGGGTAAAAAAGGTGAAGAAAGGAAGAAAATGGAGAAAAGGAGGGTAAAAGTAGGAAAAGGGAAGGCAAAGAGGGGAAAAGAGAAAAGAGAGGAAAAGAGGAGGAAAGTTTTGGAGAGGGAAAAGACAGCAGCTTATTGCAGAAATTATTACCAGTTAAGCTGAAGTTCACACACAATGAATTTTTTGTTCATTAGAAAACATACACCCCAACACTAGATAAACTAGCAGATGTTTTTAACCGGGTTTGATTTTATCTTCATAGTTTGCAGAAAATAAACTGGGTTTTATTACTGCATTAAACACATGCAGATTTTCATTGTTTTGTCCTAAGGACTCCAATTGTAGATAATTTTTCAAACATGAGGTATAATTCCCTTCACATACCTCAGAAATTATGCCATACGCATCCAAGATGAAGAACACAATAGCGTAAGTATTCAGTTAATGCAGAGTGCCTTATTGCTATGGATGTTACTGGAGCCCAAGACACAGCATGGGAGATGGTCCAAAGGACAGAGCAACGTAATGCAAGTCAGACGACTAGATTCCAATGGCTCCTAAGAGTATGATTTTGACAAACTGAAACAGAGTAGGGTTTCCTCCTCCTGCTTTAAACTGAGCTCACTCTATGGTTACCCCTGGAAAGGCAACGTAGTACTGTATAAAACACGCAGGGGCCAAACATGCCTGACATGTAAAGGTCAAACTTCCATGAGAAGTCCACATGGGAATCCTGCCACAAATCACAGAGTATATGGAAGTTTACACAGGAATGCAGAATTCTTTTACATCAGAATAATGAGTAAATATTACAACAGTCTGTAATTACTGATTGTTTCTGCAGTATGACTTCTAATTCTATATATAAAGAGGCTTTGAATCCTATTTACTTATTGAAATGTAAGATACTATTGTAAAAGCAAATGCAAGAGTGAAACAATACAGTTTAAAGAGAATCTGAATAAAAAGAAGTACATATCTCAGTTATTTTCAGCAGAACTACCACCTATGGATAACATACGATTAAGTTTTGCACAGTTATTTCCTGTATGCAACTTGAATTATGCTTCATATGGAAATATAAATGTTCAGGTTTTGTGTTTTTAATTTATTCAGTATGTCATAGTCTTTATCCAGCTTTTCAGGCACAGTGATTAGGCTTGAAGGAGGTTAGACTCTTCCACACATCTTTATCTTTGACATTTTTCATTTTCTAATTTCCCGCTCTGGGCAACGCTTCACATCCTTGATGGACATGTAATTGATTTGTTTAGTGTTAATATTTAGCAAGGACTGTCACTGAAGGACAAGCTGTGCTCTCTTCCACTGTGATGCCCAGTTTGATAAAAACATATTACAAAAAAGAAAACTCTTAAAAGTCAATTTTACCTGTCCAGTGTATGGATTGACCCATCTATTTGGCCTAAGTGTACACACTTAGCATACAAACTATTTTGTTCCATTTTAAAATATCGTTTTTAGCTTCTATGCCATCTAGCTGCATACTTTTCTTTCCTGGACAGCATCATCTCTCACTGTAAACAGAACTTCATTAAATTATAAAGCCTTGGTCTATGGGCCCAGTTGTCCGTGGTCTAATTTTGAGAGTTTCTTTTCTTCTGTTTTTATATCACAAACCTTTTTTTAAATGTAGGACTCAATCACAGGGAAATAAATAGGGAAATAGCTGCTAACTACAGATTTCATTTTAAAGGCATTTTTTGAAGTTCACTACCACACACTGTATCAGCAACAGTATGAAGAAAAGTACAAAAGCCCAATATTTAAAAAGTCACAGAATAGGAAGAACACCTAGCATATAGTTTGACTTTTCAGACCAATTTTCAAAACTTCTTTTTGACGAGTTAGACTTCTGGAAGATATTCTTTCTCTCCACACAGTGCATCCAACTCTTGTGTTAATGGACCATTAAAAGATGCTTCATTGTGTCTTAATGGCATAATACATTACAAAAGTCAGGTGAAAGAAGGAATTACACCTCTCAATCTAAAGACATGTCATATAAAAGGCCATAGCTGATAATTCCAGAAAGAAATATAATAAAAGCTTGCTAATATAGCACTGCCAAGCAATCAGTGATTTTTTGAGAACTTGTCTATCATAGAAAAGATTTTTCAAAACTTGTCCAGAATTCAATTAAACCATTTATTAAACTATGACTTGAACTTCTGACACTGATTTGAACACGTGATTTGTATGTCTAAGCATCTTGATAAATTATTGGAGCAGACAAGTATAATATTTCAAAGCATAATTTCCTCGCTTTGCTCCTAAATACCCTTTTAATGACCCAGTAGATCTATGCATGATCTCTAAAAATTCCTATATGCTTTACGTAGGAACTGAGACAGCACACGTAAGATTCTCCCACTCCATACCTTCATTGCTATAACCAACTAGTGTCTCAGCACCAGAGAAAGAATGACATGGGTATTTGGATCTCTGAAGTCTAATCACAGTACTAATACAGTGATACAGAGGCACTTGTGATATCCAAGCTTTCTGGATAACTGCAAATCATTACTGTATTTATCTGCACAGATCTTTGCTATATTAAGACTAACAAACCCCTGTGATGTCTGTCTGGGGCACATAGGGTACATATCTTCTTATGCAGCGTACTTGGCTCAGCACCCTGAGGACAGCATCCCATCCCTTTC
Organism: Psophia crepitans; assembly: GCA_013399095.1. Lineage (NCBI taxonomy): Eukaryota > Metazoa > Chordata > Aves > Gruiformes > Psophiidae > Psophia > Psophia crepitans. The sequence goes on along the minus strand of VWZZ01007294.1, from coordinate 147,248 downwards.
TAAATGAGCTTGCCACAACCTGAGATGGCACAGGAGGCAACCCTGAGCATCTGTGTTCCACAGAAAAGAAAAAAAAAAAAACAAAACACTCGAAGAGAGCCTCTCTGATTCTTGGGAATTCCTGTAAATCAGCCAAGTCCGCAGACGACGTAACTGCTACTTCCCCACACCACACTGATAAGGTATCTCCATAACGACAGTTCACCTTTCATTTATAACCTCATCACAAATAGCAGCTTCAATAGTGAGTAGGCCATGTTAGTAAATCACGCTCAAAACAGCTGGGTTTAACTTTTTACAGAACTATTTCTAGCACAATGAAGGAAAGAAGTTGAAAAAGAGAAAGGACACGGAATCTTTGTTATATTCTTAGAATTCTAAGTACATGTTTTATTGCTTTCATCACTTCACTAAGAAATACTAACTTTTTTACTTCACTAATTTACTCATTTTTTATGTATGGTTAACAGCTAGTTTTTAAGCTTTCAGAAATTTTCACCAGAGAACGACAGAGTGGAGGATCTCACTAAGTTCTCAGAGATATTTTTCAGTAAGTGAGAAAAAGGTGAAGACCATAAACAATTAAAAAAGATAAGGCAAACTATTTTCTCCTAAAATGAAATTTTAAAAAATTTTGTTCTATTCATCTTCATTCATTCTTTATAATCTTAATCCTAGGTTTCTCGATGTAAATGCTCAGTAAAAGTGGAAACGCTTGTCAATTCCCTCTATGTCCTTTTGCCCTGGAGATACTGGATATAAAGCGCTGTGTGATCTAGAGCTGAAAATGAATGACAAGTAAGTGGTGATGAGTTTAGCTATCAGTTATCAGGCAAACATCTGGTTTGAACAAAATTACTTCACTGAAAATTCTCGTGGAGTCCTAGAAAGTGCATTCGGGGATCACAGTGATGTGCTGCACAAAGCCAGTTGAGATTTCTTGGAAAGCTCTACTACCACAGCTGTTGCTATATTTCCACTGCCAGAAATCTGACTCTATGTGAACTATCATGAACTACTCGATGAGACTTTGTGAGACTAGTCTGTATCAGTTTGATTAGCTTTGTTTTATTGCACTGAAAAGGGACAAAAGAAATGGATCCGTTCTCTCAGGCTACTTATATGTATTTACTACAGTACACTTTGCACAATGAACTGATGGAGTTCGCAAAGTGATGTGCAAATGAGTTCCAGAGACTCATTAGCTTCTTTCGTTTTGTTTAACATACTTCTGAAAAAACACATTTAAGGTCATAATACTCACTGTGATAATTTCTAGAGAAGTATAATTTATTGAAACAGTGTACTCAATGACTACCATCAAGACTAATAAAGTAGTTGTAAATATCCAATCAAGTATTCTCATTTAAACTGGTATACCATATGGTAACCAAAAGCAAGCAATAAAACCCTGTTTGGTACAAGAAACAGTCGGTATTTAGAAAATACCGGGTGGGGAAGTGGAATATGTATGTTCTGTGTTTGTTTATGCAATGTTCAGTATAATTTAATGAAGTCTGTTCTCAGCCTGTTCTCTGTGTTTAGGTAATTTCTATGCATGGTCAAGTCAGTTCATAAGTCTAATAGTCTTCCCATGCAGTGTGGATTTCACAGTATTAACTACCAGCAGGCCAAGGACAGAGACTCAAAAGGTGTAATAAAGAGATCATTGTGGCTCTTATTAGCAAAAAGAAGATAGTATGTATTTCAGCGCTCTTGCTACAGCCATTTAAATTTAAATACTGTGGAAACACTGAGTTTAGAGTAAGTATGGTTCATCACACATTGGTTGGGCTTTATTTCTGCTCCTTGCTGTATGCTGGAGACAAATGATACTGCTTTTCCATGATCAGGTATAATTTCCCCACATTAATTTTTGCTTATTTTTCAATTCAGCAAACATGAGGAAAAACCATCATGTAGCAAATACATCCAGTACAACTGCATATACTTTTTTTAGGAGAAATTAAGACAGAATGCTTTCACTGAGAAAAAAATAAAACAAAACAAAAAAAAACCAACACAAAAACCAACCAAAACAAACAAACAAACAAAAAACCAAAAAAAAAAAACAACCAAAAACCCAGAAGTAATCAACACTATTCATTTTAAATACATTTAGGGGTGCTTATCCTCTTATTTTTCGAAGTTGTATGAGGAAGGAAGTGCACTGAATTACACAACACTAAGTTTTCACTCAGTGTGAAAAAAACCTCTTCATACTTATTTTAGCATTCAGGTAAATTTACTGCAGTGGAATAAGTGTGGTCACTTGGTAGGAGAAGAGGGTTGGGGTTTTTTTTTTCAGGAAAAGGTGTATGTTTTACCAAATACTTTTGAAAGATGAAGGAACAGAAGATAAGTCCCTAAATGGAACTTGCAGAATTCTAAGTTGCTTATTGGCTCCACCTCAGTCAAAGTACATGGCACAGGTACCCTGCCTGGATGTTACAACAAGCAACAAAGCAGCAGCTACCTTTTAGCAGTCCAGGAGGCGCTACAGCAGGCATGAGAACTTGGGAGTCTTGAAACCTGACTTTGTGCATCTGCCAGTGCCTCCTCACTTTTCCAATACGAGTCTTCCAAGGGATTAATCCAACACATCTAAAATCTGACCCAGGATACTTGAGTTTGGCACAATGCAAAGATCTTTGCCAGGGTAGAGTGTCAACTACAATACATATTATTTCACTGCTAAGATCTCATGAGGTTTCTTTTGGTCATACCAATATTGCCTTAGCACTAATAACTTACTATTAGTTTGTAAGACAAATTATTCAGACCAGCATGTGATCAGCATGTACAATCTGAAACACTTGATTTTGCCATAGTGTTTGCTTTAAATCACATAGCACGATAAAAGATTTGAAGAAAAAACAATCCATTCACACAAGTTTGTTTGAAGTTTGAGGCTTCAAACAAGAGCAACCATAATTATTACTTTCAAGTGACTGTCATATGCAGAAACAATACGATAACTGATGATTAATATGATGATGAGTGCAGCAATGAATGACCTTACCTGTGCTTTAAGCTAGGACAAAGTGAAATATATTGAAAGATAAGATCAGAATTATCAGATAAAACCAGACAAATTAGTCAGATTCCTTCCTTATAGATGCTTGATACCAGCAGTACACACCTCAGAGGTCTCCAGGAAGACCTCGAATGTAAAAACAATGTTTTCAAGTCCCTACAGACCTATGCATTGAAACAAAAAGAATCTCTATGTTTTAATCAGTAACTCCAGTGAATGTGAAGAGCAACCTACTCATATCACCAAAAGTTTGTTAATTAGAGAATCTGAAAATGCACACCCACCTACTTTCTACCTATCTGCTTTCATCTGCAATATTTCCATATTCTCTGCAAGCCTAATGCAGGACCCCAGGTGTCCATCTCTAACTCAGTGAGTCAGTGCATCTGCTCAAATGCATAATGCTGTTTTCTGCCACAGTGGATTTCTAGCAAAACAGCTTTTTGTGAAAACAGAATGCTTTGAACAGAATATTAAAATAAAAGGAAGATGCTGCTTATGCTTTGCAAGACTGAGAATATTTGAAGTAACTATTATGTGCTTTCACGTCTCTCAATTTGTCGTCTTCATTAATGAATGCAAATTTCATAGCCATTTTTTTCCATACCAGAAAAGCATTTTCAAATTTTGACTAATGAAATATCCATGTAAATCTTCACTGAAAATCAAAAAAGAGCGTAAGAAAGTTCTTACATTTGGTAAATCAGTTTTTCTAGATAGAAATTCTGTAAATTCTACAGAGAGCAACAGACCGGTTTCACTGACTGATAGACATAGCTTACTCAAAAGGAATGCAGTATCATAGAAATTAATATAACTGTATTTTTAAAGAATGGTACAGCTATTTCTGTGGGGAAGAAAGTGGATGACGGCTCACTCTAGACCTGGTTTCCCAATGATTTAATACATAGGGCTAGACAGAGAATGTTACAAATCCTCTTGTAGTCTCTGTTCGTACAGGGCCCTCCAAAAACAAAGTAAGTGAGGCATTTTACATTCATTTTTGTTCAGATGATAAGCAGCTGCTGAGCACACTTGCACACTGAATTTGGAAGGATGCATCTATTCTCAGGTTTAGACACAATCTGTGACATTTCAAGGCTCGTTTTATTTATAGAAGCTTAAACACAAATTTGCCCAATAGCCAGAATTATTTTTGTAATATGAAATGAAATCTAAAACTTGGCTTTTGATCTTGTCAACAATTAAGAAAGGTACGTATACGGACAGCCACGTAAGAAACTTCTAATTTTCATCAACAGTTGAGTAAATAGGTACGACCTGCACTGTTTCATCTTGGGACAACCTACTTCTTGATAAGATTTTCTGTATCATGCAGTAGCAGTGTAATGCTTTAGAAAAGAAAAACGACTGCTTCATATTCAGCTACACTCTTTTTTTGAATATCCAAGATCAGGAAAAAAATTCACAATGCCCAAGTCAGTGAATATAATTGTCCCAAAAGATGCTTAGGACTTTGCAAAACTTTTCCAGTCATTAGAAAGAAATTAAGCTTGTGCTGGGTTTTACCATACCCACAATCACATGGTAAGTGCTGTTACTGTTAGTTGGGCTGTAGTTATATGGTACATACCTAACAGGGACACTTCACACATTTCTACTTGTGTTTTAGAAGAATTGCTGTGTCTGTAGTGTGTTTAGGAGTACATCAAGACAGTTCGTTATGGAATACGAATTCGCACGGTTTCTCAGCCCAGAAATCAAGATAATTCCTCCATACTCCTCTTAGGAGGATACACAACAATGAAAGAACACACCATTTATTTACGAAGAACGTTACATGCTATTACTTTGAGCTAAAGCAATTAACACCTAAAGCAATTAGGAGAAGTAATCTATAAAACTGCCAGTTGTGCTTTGCAAAGATAAAAAAAAGCATTCAGTTGCAACCAACACGTCCACCCACATACATAATAGCTACATATTCATACAGGTACAAACAATGAGATGTGTCAATTCAAGGATCCGTGTTTGCAACAGAAAGAGACTTTTTTCTTCTCAAAACTGCTCAGAGTATCAATAAGGGGAAAACACTAATTTACTCCCTCCTGTGGATCTCGTGTAGCATTTAGTTTAGCCAGGCAAAAATACAAAAGGTGTTCTAGTTTAGGGAGGGAATTATTGACCCATTCCCCTTGAAAGAGAGTTTCTACGTTGCATTTGAGGGCTGTATATGCTTCAGCTCTGCTAGGGTTAGGGCATTTGCTCCCACTGGCAGGCATGCCAGCAAGCAGGTGCGCAGCAGAACAAGGTAAGTTAACTTACCTCGGGTTCGCTACCTGAGGAGGAAAGGAAAAGGACCAAGAAACCACAACTCACTGAAAAAACTGAGATGAGTCAGCAGAGCTTGGTACAGGAAACCAGGCAGAAAAGGACAGGATGTGGCCCTCAGAGGAGCAACAGCACTGCAGCCAACACGCCACCAAAGAAGAGATGCTGAGGTGAGAACACTCCAGCTGCTACAATGACGGGAGCTTCAAGTGTTTGTATTACAGGGAGGCTAGTTCTCAGTTTTACAATGTTTCCTGCAGATTAGGCCTACGAATCCTGGATGCATCCCTGAAGTAACACCTACCAAAACTTACTTCCCTAGATTTCTTACAAAGGTGAGCCTCAGTCCTGTGCTTCTGACAGTATGACACCCAGCCCAGGGAAGAGAGATTTGCTTTCAAGGATACAGCTAGATACTGTTACAGAGAAGTCCACAAAAAACTTGGGGCAGAAAGGTCTGAGAACAAGGCAACTGGACCCTACTTATAAATAGATGCCAAAACCCAAGTCAGTCTTAATTTATAAACTACTTTGGTTGGGTTATTGGCTTGAACACAAACAACTCTAGTATGCATTCTTCTATTTCAGAGGCAGCTACTTCAGATTCAATTTCAAGATTAGAGCTAGGATACTCTTATTTCAGTCATCCCTGGGACACTACAGGCCTTATTTCCCACCCTGTGACAAGCTATTCCAGCACAGCTTTCTCCTGCTTCCACACTGATTCCTCTCCTTCTCTTTTTCTTCCTTACAAAAGATGAAAGAGAAGATTTACCTACTGTAAGCTGTAATTTGCAAGAGGCATTAAGTATTAGACACAACATAAGGCAGTTGCGTTATTAACATAACAGATCTCTGATGTAATGCAAATTACTTCCCTATTTGAATGTGCTCCAGTTTAAGAAGCAGTGTTAGTCAAAATTGGCTCTTCATTGATTTGAAGTCTATGCCACTGACTTGCAACGTGAATTTGAGTAAAGCAGACTTTTGCGCCATTATTTTTCATGTTTGCATGGCCAGATACTAGCACAGTGGTTCCTATGAATTTGTGCAATAGGCTAAACCAAGGATTTTTCTGCTTTTTTCATTATAAAATGTACAAAATATATTTAACGTACATAGGCATGTAATTCTTAGAGAAATCCAATGGTATTTTATCCTAGTCCTACCTTTAAAAACAATGTCTTAATTCCATTCTCAAATCATGCTAATATAGCACCTCATAGGACATGAAATCCTTCTGGCTTAAGAGATCTCAGATTTATTAAATGAGGTAGTTTTATGACTAGTGGCATTGACTTCATGCCCAAGTCCCTAATTAACACACTGTAACAGAGCTAAAAGAGAGCTATATTTCCAATAACAATGTGATAATGAACAAAAGCAAAATTTATCCATCAATATTTATAACCTCTTTTTAAAGGATGGCTCTATTTGATGGCTCGAAAAACCAATCTACCTCTTTTTCTTCTTACCACAAGTGTGAAATTCAAAAGCTTCTTAACATAAAGGAAGCATTTCACTACAGACAGTGTTTGAAAAAAGCTCAATGGCAACTATTAGGAACAATAGCACAATAAAAACTCAGTAATTGTGTGAATGAAATATAAACCATGTATAAATGGGTTCATGACCTCTCAATGACCAGGGCTCCTACAAATTTGACAGAGTATATTTGTACTATCTGCATTAAGAAATAGGGACTCAGAAACTCTGAAAAAGAAGAGACAAGAAGGTATGAGGTTGTACAAGTAGAATAAATTCAATATAGGGTGAATGGAAGACATCAACAAATAAACAGAATAGAAAGGAAACAAAGCAAGAAAACGAAAAGTTGCCATGGATAAAACACAGAACAACTTATCAATACTGGTGCTAGTGAAAATCATTTAAAATAAATATTGAAATTGAGTAAGCAATACTCAATATTGACAGCATTCATATTTAAAAAGCTACAGAAACATGGGCAGGTAACATTTAGAATTGATGATTATGCTACATATTCAGGAATTGTCTAGCAACTTGCAGACTCCGTGATCCAGCTGTGTCTACAATGCGGGACATGGTCATGGTAACTTGGTTCTGCAAGACTTTTCTTTCTTTACGGCACAAAGTTTCCTACTGCCCTTGTCATTTTGGCTGGAGTCCTTGTCTGTGTTGTAATATCAAAAGTATAAGAAATCCATAGAAATTTACATGTGTGATTGTCCTTTGTGTGTGTCCCTCCCCGCTCCTGGACATGGGAGCCTTCCATAGAGAACATCTAGACTCTATTCTTCAGTATCTGGAATTACTAATGGTGGGCTAAGGCTAGTGCTCATCCAGACTTTAAACTTTATAGAGGAAATATGATTCAGACAAAGGTCTTTTACCAGTGTGCTTACTTCACATCCACCTAGTTTTCTGGTATTTTGGGATTCCAGGGTGTGCATGTCTGGTATGCTCATCACAAAGAGGCCTGTAAGTTAAGAATCTGACCTCTCTGGAGGTCAAAATTTTAAAAGAGTACCCCTGTTGGAAGACCAATTTGTTACTAAAAAATTTAATGCTTCAAAATTACATTTTCAGAATAATTTTGGTAATGCTCACAAGGAGGAATATTATAAGGTATATTTTGTGTAGCTGTCGTGGTTCGGCCCCAGCCGGCAGCCGAGCCCCACGCAGCCGCTCGCTCACCGCCCCGGCAGCAAAACAAGGGGCAGAATGAGGCAACAAAAGGGCAAATGGCTTCGAGTTGAGATAACGGCCGTTTAATGGGCCGACAAAGGGAGAGGGGAAATGACAATAGGGCTGCAATAATTATCCCGGGATGTAAACAACCGCGATAACAAACGCAGTACTTTACCGACCGACGACCCGACAGACCAGACGGACCAGAGGCGCAGCCCGCAGCGAGACCGTCCCGGAGCAGCCCCGGGCCCCTCCCGGCCAGTCCCTTTATAGGGGCGTGACGTCACGTGGTGTGGAATAGCGGCCGGCCCGGCCCGGCTCACCTGGCCCGGGCCTGAGCATTAACCCCGGCCTGGCCAGAGCCAGGACATTATCCACCCCTTATTCCACACCACCTATGTCATGCCCAGGTCACACGGGTACTCGTGGCTCTGGCAGGGAGCAGGCTGGCAACCATCCTCGGCTACCGGCCATCCTCAAAAGGTCCGTCGAGTTCATTTAGTCCTTAGTCTTAATTCACTTAGTCCTTGATCTTAGTCTCCATCTATTATCACAGTCTTTCTGAGCAGGAGCAGTGGTCTGTGTTTCTGGATTCTGGCGAATTATATCTGAAGTTTATGACTGGTCCAGGGTTGCTGTCTGTATGTTGAAGACGTCGATCTTCAAGGAGGTCGCTTGGTACGGGTTACTGAAGTCCGGTTCTTCATTGATTTGGGTGATTTTCACCACAACGGCACCAATACATCACATCATTCATTCTATATGCTATTTTCACCCAAAATCAAATCCCCCTGGGGTACACATCTGACCTCCCCATCCTTTTTCATCACCCACCAAGTGCACCCTGGTCCCTGAGCAAAGGCAATTCCGTAGATGGGTTTGCCTTTGCCCGAAGCAGGGAGAATCCAGACTGCCTTCCCCAACATATTCTTCATACGTAATACAGGAACTTTATCCCCTTCTATAGGAGGTGGACATCTGGACTGGGCAGGGCCAGCTCGATTGGTAGACCCCCTAGTATTAACTAACCAGGTAGCTTTCGCTAAATGCACATCCCAATGTTTGAGGGTCCCACCACCCATTGCCCTCAATGTTGTCTTGAGCAGCCCATTGTACCTCTCGATTTTCCCAGAGGCTGGTGCATGATAGGGGATGTGATACACCCACTCAATGCCATGTTCTTTGGCCCATGTGTCTATGAGTTTGTTCCGAAAATGAGTCCCATTGTCTGACTCGATTCTTTCTGGGGTGCCATGTCGCCAAAGGACCTGCTTTTCAAGGCCCAGGATAGTGTTTCGGGCAGTGGCATGGGACACAGGGTATGTCTCCAGCCATCCAGTGGTGGCCTCCACCATTGTTAGGACATAGTGCTTGGCCTGGCGTGTTTGTGGGAGTGTAATGTAGTCTATCTGCCAGGCCTCCCCATATTTGTATTTTAGCCATCGTCCCCCATACCAGAGAGGCTTTACCCGCTTGGCTTGTTTGATTGCTACGCAGGTTTCACATTCGTGGATGACCTGGGAGATCGCATCCATGGTTAAGTCCACCCCTTGATCACGAGCCCATCTATAAGTGGCATCCCTCCCTTGATGGCCTGAGGTATCATGGGCCCAACGAGCTATAAATAGTTCACCCTTACGTTGCCAGTCCAGATCGATTTGTGCCACTTCGATCTTAGCAGCCTGGTCCACATATTGATTGTTTTGGTGTTCTTCAGTGGCCCGACTCTGGGGTACGATTGCCCCTTTGTTAAGGTGGCGTTGGTAAACCCAGCCTATCCGGGGCTGCGTAACGCCCTGAGAAGTGCTGGGACATGGTGTTGAAAGACATTCAAAGCAATCCCATAGGAACTAATACACCAACCCAAAACCTTGTGGGGTGTTCCCATTGAAGGTGAATGCTCTGTGAGTAGCGCCAGTATTTTCAGTAACACCAGTGAGGTGTTCTTCACTAACTGCAGCCTCCTTAGAGCATATCGACCTGTTCTGGCACGGTGTCCTCCACAGGCTGTTGTGAGGATACCTGCTCTGGCATAGCTCTCCATAGACTGCAGGGGGCTAATCTGCTTCCCCATCGTCTTCTCTACCAGGCTGCAGGGGATCCTCTGCACTGACACCTGGAGCACCTCCCCTCTTTCCTTTTTCTCTGACCTTGGTGTCTGCAGGGTGGTTTCTCACACATACTTTTTTCCTCCAGTCCCAAATGGGCATGAATTAATACAGTTTCTTAGAGAACAAGCATTTTCACAGATTCTTCACAAACGCTACACAAGCAATGAGTACTTTTAACAATTTTATACTTGCTTCTACTAAGTATGAGGTCTCTCCAGAAAAGACTTCACAATAAGCAGGGCAAAACTCTTTTGCCCCACCATACCTAACAAACTACCACCGCAGTTTTTGAGATGAGATAAAACTGCAAATGTGTTATGTGTTGATTTAAGAAAAAATAATACTGGCAGACTCATTATATTTCAGAACACTTACAGATTTTGGTATTAAATATGGGTCAAAAATCACTAAACATATCAATGAGTGACACTCATTAAAATAAATCACACAAAATGGCACTTGTATGATAACACGTTGTGACAGTACTACTGCTTTCATAAATAAAGAAAGAAAATTAAACTTTCATAGTAAAATATTTCACTACGCTAGACTGCAAAGTTTGACATGGTCAATTCATCACTGCAGAAATCAGAGAAAGCTCAGTCTGCTGTAGTCAGGAACCTCATTATTTCATTAAAATTGCACTGCATCTAGGACTCCAACATTCCTTTTATTAAAAATAATCACCAAGAAGTTGAATGGTAAATGTCAACCTCCTACACTACAATTTGGTCTCTCATTTAAATGAAAGCTGAAGAGCAAAAAGCAGTCATTGTCAATAAAACTGCATTTGACTCATTGTGTACAGAAAGCAGATGGAGAGATTCAAGGAGTAGTTAACAATTGGTTCAGTAATTCAGAGTGCTACAAAGGCTCTAGAAAAACCTAAACATTTTTCAGTGGACTTTTTACCATCCAAACTAAAACTACAGGAAGGGTCAGTTTTAATTAATGTTCTGAAGTAAAACAGGATGGAAAGGAACTTCACAGTGTTTTGAGCCCAGTCCTTCATTCTGAAAAGCAATTAGCTTAACAGGATCACTTTCACAAAATGCATAAGCTCTAGCATAACACCTCTTGGCACACTTTATTCCCATTGGAAAACTGTTCAAGAACTTCATCAAATAGACGGGTAGGCCTAAATTTGCTCATAGTCTATTCTTACTGTCATAGTTTCACAGCAGCATTGCTCTTTACCATCAGCAAACTACATTTTCATATCCTACTGTGTAAACTTCTCTCTATAATGAGAAATTACACTGTCAATTGAAACACTGTATTAAAAATGTTTAAAAGCAGGCTCAAAATTTAAATAAGTAATTTCAGAGTTACTAAGATACAGGTTTTGGTCTTGCTGATAGGAAATTTGTTCAAATTATCAGTTTATTCTTCAGGTTTTCAACTTGTGTCAATTTCAGACAAGAATATTTTTTGAAATCTTGAAAATATTTAGAAGGCATAAAAATTCCTTTCCATATTCTTTCAGTGACAACACCTCTGAAATACTACATCAAATCCCTCTAAAATAAAAAAAGGATCATGGACGAACAGAAGCATGGGGAAAAAATAGAAGCACAGAAAGATTTTTTTCTTGATCTGTGTGTCCTGTATTCAATCCAGTCCATATTCCACTGCAAATCTGAATCTGAGGTTTTCTCTTGGCTGGCTGAAATGCACTCAATGCACTCCATGAGTCTCCTGGACTGCCTACAGCTCGCTGTGCTAGTTTTCCGGCAGAAGTCAGGGTGGCTGAGGTCACCAGCAGGATGAGAGCCTGCAAGCACAATGCCACCTGTACCTGGCGTAACAAGGCTTCATCAATAGGCTATTCTTCCAGGCAGCCCGTAGTAAACACTGACCAGAATGTTCTCTTTGCTGTCCAGGTCTTACCTGTAAGCTTTCACCCTGTTTGTAGCTATTAATCAGAGAAATCTCTTCATAATCTATCAATTTCTTGACATAGAGGGCAACTCCTTCAGCCCTTCTTCCTGCCTGTCCTTTCTGAACGGCTTGTAGCCATCAATAGCCACACTTCAGTAATGGGATTCATCCCAAGTTCCAGTAATGGCCACTAGGTCATAGCTTTCTAGTAGCACAGTGGCTTCCAGCTCCTCCTGTTTGCTGCCCATGCTGCATGCATCGGTGTAGAGGCACTTGAGCTGGGCTGTTGGCCATGTAACCTTTCTAGAGGAACACACCTTAATTCCTTTGAGGTACTTCACTGGTGTTCCTATTACCTCAGGAGCCTTTGGCTTATCTACATTAAGACTTCAAGAATGCTGCAGTGTACCCAGTACTAGCATCCCATCTCTCTAACCTTATCGTGTCGTCCTACAGTTTATCATGGGCAGGCCTGACAATTATCTCCCCACCTACAGGTCTAGTTTAAAGCTCTGTCAATCAGCTCCACTAGCTCATGAGTGAAGACTTTCCCCCTTTGATAAAGATGAATCCCATCTGATGCCAGTAAGCCTGGTGCCGTGTAGGCCATTCCATTACCAATAGTGACACCAGCCACAGAGTCATGCGATCATAAACCTCTCTCTTCTTCTTCATGGAGGTCGTCGTGATACGGACGGCTAGGCCTTTCTGACCTTGGAGACAGCTCTGGTATAGATGGGCTGTTATCCATATCAACCATTGACTGGCATTCCAGAGTCAGAGCATCAAACTTTTGTACAGAGGCACCTGGGAAGATGAGGTGGGCAAGGAGGAGGCTTGCCTGCAGCTTCAAGGGTGGACTTGCCTCCATTCAACCCTTGAAGCTAATGCCTTCATCCTGGCAGGGGAAGGATACAAGGCGCCCTTGATCTTGTGTTTTCTCTGGTGACTGTCCCTGTTTCTGTCTCAGGGAGGGCAGAGCATGGCTCCACCAGTGTATCTCTTTCTCAGCCTCCCAGATGCTCCTTCACTTTTCTACTTCTCCTTAGCTCTGCCACCAGGCTGAGCAGATCATCCACCTGGCCACACCTCACACAGACGTTCTCACTGCTGCCATCCATTGCCAGTGGCAGGCTCTGGGACAGTTCCGTGTCTCAGGCTGCAAATCCAAAACCAAACCAGAATCAAAACTTTTAAAATTTTCTAGATTTTTAAAAATTTGAAAAAGAAATTAAATCGACTTTTAGTTCAAACTAAATATTTTGGTTTGCTTTAATGCTTTGTGCAAATCTTAAGAAGAATTCCATGAATTAAAAAGAATTTCCATGAAACTTTACAACTTTTCCTGGTATAAAGCATCTATACAGCTCTAAAGAAATCCCAGACTTCTAATAGATGTTCCTATTCCCAGTAAAACATTAATCAATCTGGTAAGCTCTCAAACGTGTTTAAAAGTACACTACAGTCATTCCTTCTTCTTTAAACCGGTCCCTACAGAATAACTACACAAGTTTAAGGTCTTCCCACCCAAAGTACTTCACTGACTAGAGTTCATGACAGGAAAGTGTCACTTCAGGTCAGCTGCATAAACCTAAGCATACTGGAAATTTCCACAGCAAATTTGATAGCCCAGAAGACAGCTTTTAGAGGACCAGCTTAAGACTGGAACAAATTCACTCACGAACTAAGGGTCATCTACTATTTAATCACTTTTCCATCCCCGAGCACAGCATGCACTATCAACATTTCTTCCCCAGAATTATTTTATATGAGTAAGTTGGAATGCTCGCACTTAGAAAAAAATAATAAAAAGGAAAAAAATACCCTGAAAAACAATTGTTATAACATACTCAGAATATTCACCCCCTGGAGAAAAAGTAAGTTAGTATAAATACTGTGGGCATCATTTACATTATTTCATAACTACTTGAAAAGCTCTCTGATGCCATGATGCGAGACCTGACAAAAGATCTACACCAAAATAAAATGTAATACCAGCACTCAGTCTAGCAGAATACAAAATCATCTGTCTGATTTGGAAGGAAAGGATCTTGTACCGTAATAGGTATAACATTATGCAATAGCATAATCACAAAACGCGGAGCAAAAGCAGTGGGTGGTTTCTTTCAATGGTGCCTTCAGGTGTGTTCAGTTCACAGTGGGCCCCAAGTTTGAATTTTGAAGAGCTGGACAAATATAGAAAGCCAAGAAGGAGATCATCTATGAGATCCCCATTTTACCAGTTCTCACAGTGACAGTGGAAAATCCAACTTACTGCACATATATAAACACTGTCTATGAACATCTAGTTCCATTATGAAAATTAAGTAATATTTAAAGCTTTCAAATGTTGTGAAGCTGATTTTAAAAATCAAACTTTTTTGGCATAGCCACTTTATACTCAGATTTTGCTGCACTGCAAAAAAAAAATTAGAAACTAAAACACTCAGAAATTATGTAGCTACAAATGAACTACATGGACAGTAATTATTCCTCTTAGTAACCTTAGGTTATGCATCTTCTTCCTTTTGCCTAAATACAATGTTTACTTGCACTTTAGAATTTTCTCCCTTTTCTTTCAAACAATAATGATGAAGGTAAAAAATATTTAGCCATTAGCTGCTTTGCTTACAAAGCACTACAACTCTAAAGGTCAAGATTTCGTATTGAGAGATAGTTCAGTCCCTGCTTTCTGATCTTCAATTTTAAAAAAAGAGAGGAGAAAATCAGTTTGCAATATCAACCCTCGTTTCATACAGATGAGATACATTGAAAATTTACCAAGTGTCATCCATAAACCCATTGACTGCTCACTAACCATTTCATCACGCTCAACTTGACAAGAATCCTCATTTTCCTCTTTTAGAGTAATCCCTTAGCAAGGGATAAATATCTAATACATCTCCATTATTTCTGTGTTGCTTACCTGCTCTTGTAATCTCTATGCTTTCATTTTGTTCCACTTATTTTGAAAACCATCATGAAACAGGGTTGAGTCACATATATATGGCAATACTTGAACAAATGTTTGTAATTTACCAGGAGCTCTCTAGGATGGCACAAAACTCTGAAATACACAAACGACTGGTCAGCAAGTACTCCTCTGATAGCTGCTTGCACACCAGTCACAATTACTCAATTGTATAAACAAGGAAGGAAAGTCTTGAAAAGTAATAGCTGCAAATACCACCCAGTGAATAATCATTTGCAGTATTTATTGCTGCTTTAAAGTAACACATCAGGGATTCTTTCAAACTTCCTATTCTTTGATGTTGTGACCCAAACTGGCTGAAAGATAGCCCCCAAGAAACAAAACCACAATAACTGAAAGAAGAAAAAAAATGTGGTAAGGTTGTGTCATTCAGTTACAGTAAATCAATACAGTAATGCAGCAGCAAAAAACCTGCTGGCTGTCATCTCTTCTTCTGTCATTAACTTCGGAAAAAGCCATTTAAGTGAAACAAGTACCCATTTATGAATAATCATATATGTTCTCTGTAATTAAAAAAACCTCCACACTGGTTTTATAATTCAAGAGATTATATATATATATACACACATACACACACACATACATCTGTTTTAATAAAATCTACAATACTGCTGAAGAGTAGGAATCCAAAAGATATATAAAATATATGGAATAAATTTTGTGTTGCCTATTTATGTTAAAATGTATAAAAAACCCTAATCTCTTAAGTATTTTTTGTACTTTTTTTCAGTCAACAGAAAATCTGTGAAAGTATTAGCAAGTGACCAAAGCTCTTCTACCTTTTACAAATGGAAAATCTCATTTCTCTGAGATGAAGAAAAAGAGCTACGAATCCCAAAGTCAGTAGTTTGCAGTACATTTGTATTAATGAGTTTATGACAACAGGTCATCCCATAATTAAAGTATTTTAAACAGAGTGGAAGGGTAGGACACCTCAAATCCCTAACGTGACCGGGGGCAAGGGCGGAATGAATCTTGAAATTAAAGGGCAGAAGCACAGGTATTAGACAATAGTTACCATAAACTTTCTAGACCAAAAATTCTATAATCTCATTGCAGAAAAAGTTATTTTTTTATGTTTTACTGACATAAAAAAATAACTCTGGATCATTCAGACATTCAATCTCTGTGCAAAACGAACAAATGAGTCAAAACTTTCTAGCTTCATATACCCTTTTAAGTCTCCAAACGAAATACAAAGAATAATGTAAATATATATCCAATAGTTACTCCCACCTCTGCAAGAGCTGAACAAATGCATGTATTGAAGGAAGCTTCCCTTATTCTAAAAGCTGCTATTAACTGTGTATGCATATGTGTGTGCATGTACATGCGTATGCATGTAAAAGCAATGCAACTACGTATGTGTATGAGCTTGCACATGGGAAAATGAACAAAGTAAAACTAAGGAAAAGCAGATCTTTTCATAAACTTTTTCCTCCTACAAGTGTAAGTTTCCCATTAATCTAACAAGGCACATCCAGCAGAAAGTTGCAAATTTGCAATTCCTGTTTGAAAGCTATCCAATTTCTACTGGCTATAATGAGACAATTTCTACCATGACTAGTAAAAGAAGTAGATGAGATTACTGCAAACAGAAAATTCCTAAGGGTAAAAGAGACTTCACGATAGTTATCTCAAAGGCAACTTTCACAATGACCACAGTATTTTTCAGATAGATGGGTTGTCTTAAAACTGTGGTGCTGAATTGGAAAATATACACTATAGGCAGCTCTGACTAGGTTACATCTGCACTACAAGTTGTGTTATTAGCAGCAAAATTAATTAGCCAGCAAACAGATTTCAGTTATAAATAGAAAAAAAAATCTCACAAGGATAGAAATACTCTTCCATGATGGTCTAAATGCAAAAGGCTCCCTACCAAAGGACATCTATAATATAATATAAGTCAAACCTTATTACTCGAAAGAGATCTGGAAGTTCTCCAAAATCACATAAGTGATGCCTAGCTACAAGACTCTAGTTCCATTCATTAAGGAACTGATATTTAACATAGCAGAAGAAAATCAACAAGCTATAGATCAGATGGTTAGCTGAGTATCATACAGAATCAGGAAATATGAATAATTCTATTTGTTCCACTCCCTCCAGCCATCTTTCCTATGGCTAACATATTACCTTAACAGTAAAATGTAAGGCAGACAGCTAAAATTCTATTAAAGGGATGACAAATACGAGACACCATGCAAAAGACTAAGGTTTTATGTGTATTCACTCTTCACCAAGATAAGAAGATCTTTAAACCAAAGGTACTATTCGTAATGGCCTCTTTATTTACAGCCCTGTTGAGTTACGCTTGCACAAGTACACATCTCCTACTGCTGCTCTGATGTCCAAAAAGCGGAAGAATATACAATTTTTCAAAATTCAGTTTAGGATATTTTCATAGGCTCTACTTGTGTTCATATACCCTTATATCTGCCCAGTTTCACCAACTTAAATTTTATGTAATATGAAGTTAACATATTCATCACTCATTTTATGAGCTTTACACCAATTTTGCGTGATTTTGTTATGGTGCCTTTGGACACCCCATCTTCTCTGTTAAAAAAAGAGACAGTAAGACTGGCTGTCCACCAAGAGAACTTTCTGTCATACCGTGTCACCCCGTAACATATAGACTACTGGAGAAATTGGAAGATGATGTAAGATGCAGTGCCATCGTTACAATGTTGACATCGCTTTATGAATCACATTTGTCAGACTTGGACAGTGTAGTCTCTCAGCTTGCCAAGTGCCCTGCTGTGATAAGGTGCAAGGAATAAGTAAGCTGCTTAAGTTCAGAGCTGACAAGACAGATGTAACGCGTGTTGGTAATGAAAAAAACAACGTATAGCCATTCCTGAAGACCACACAGTTAAACATACTGAACGTGCCTAACAAATGATCTCACACCACTACGTCTATAGCAGAAAATATGCCACTCCTCCAGAGACAAAATGTTGCTCTCTGTCATTCGGCGTAATTTAAGACACTCGTCTGCAGTTCAAGCTATGGCTATCTAAGAGACCATACCGTCTTCTGACAACAATGGGATGCAAAACAAAACAGCAGGATGGAATAAATGACTGTTAAAATTTTGAGCACACCGTAAACAAAGGGAGGAAAAATCACTAGTCTCTGAAAGAATGTGCCATTTTTCCAGTAATAAAACTTATCTAAAACAGATACCTCATCCTTTTTCTTGGGAACGGCATATACAGAAAGTTCACAGAGAGCTACTTCATGGAAAAGGTAATCCTTGGCAGCAGTTCAGAAAACGTTCTTTGCTCTCCAAAATGAACACTAGCTTCTGTTACTTCAAGTCCCCAGAATCTGCTGCCCAACTCAACTCACTACTTTCTTCAGTAGCTCCTTACAAATATTATTTCAAATAGTGGTCAGCTTCCTAACGGAAAACTAATATCTGCTCGTGTAGACAGGTTCTCAAGTTTGTAACCTGACTGGAGCTTTTTCACTTCAGGGAAAAGCTTTGACAATAAAGTTTCAATAATCATCACAGCAATGCCTTGTGGCACAGAACTTTACACGAGAAAATGACAGGAAAGAGTGCCTTAAAAGCACCAAAATCCAAACTTAAACTCCAAAAGCTAAACATTCTCAATGAACTGAGTTTCCAACTATTTAATTTATGTCCAAACAATTAATTTAGCAATTACTCATCATTCTTACAACACAGCAAATCCATAAAACAGCATGTAACATAAGTAACGAGGAGAACGAGCTGGAAGTGGCTGCACAGCTGGAAAGCTATGATCTAATAGCTATCCCTGAAACCTGGCGGAACAAATCTCATGACTGGAGACCTGCAGTCGATGGCTATAAATTGTTCAACAGGGACAGGAGGGGTGGAGGGATTGCCTTCTATGTAAAAAAAAAATTGACTGATTGCACAGAGCTGTCTTTGAAAAACAGCAATGAACAGGTTGAGAACACAGGGGTAAAAAATCAGTGGCCAAGCCAACAAAAGAAAACCTCATGGTTGGTATTTACGACCAGCCACCTGACCTAGGCAAGTCTGTTGATGAAATGTTCTTAATTCAACTGCAGGAAGCATCATGCTCATAGGTTGTGATCCCGCTGGGGAACTGCAGTCACCCTGACATCTGCCGTAAAAGCAGTACAGCAAGCTGCAGGCACTCCAGGAGACTCCATCCAGGATAATTTCTTAATCCAGATGATAACCCAACCAGAGAAGAAGCACAACTGAACCTGTTGCTTACCAGCACAGCATAACTAATTACAGAGGGAAAAATCAGCGGCAGCCTGGACTGCAGTGATCACAACCCAGTGAAATTCACAACCTTGAGGGATATGTGCCAGGTGAAAAGTAAATTCAAGACCTTGAATTTAGGAGAGTGAACTTCCAGTTGTTTAGGGAATTACAGAATGGGACCCCCTGGAAACTTCCCCCAGGGATGAAGGAGCAGAGGAAAGCTGGCAGATCTTCAAGGACATTTTTCTTACAGCACAAGAGCTCTCCATTCCCATGTGCAAGCAACCAGAGAAGGNCACCCCGTAACATATAGACTACTGGAGAAATTGGAAGATGATGTAAGATGCAGTGCCATCGTTACAATGTTGACATCGCTTTATGAATCACATTTGTCAGACTTGGACAGTGTAGTCTCTCAGCTTGCCAAGTGCCCTGCTGTGATAAGGTGCAAGGAATAAGTAAGCTGCTTAAGTTCAGAGCTGACAAGACAGATGTAACGCGTGTTGGTAATGAAAAAAACAACGTATAGCCATTCCTGAAGACCACACAGTTAAACATACTGAACGTGCCTAACAAATGATCTCACACCACTACGTCTATAGCAGAAAATATGCCACTCCTCCAGAGACAAAATGTTGCTCTCTGTCATTCGGCGTAATTTAAGACACTCGTCTGCAGTTCAAGCTATGGCTATCTAAGAGACCATACCGTCTTCTGACAACAATGGGATGCAAAACAAAACAGCAGGATGGAATAAATGACTGTTAAAATTTTGAGCACACCGTAAACAAAGGGAGGAAAAATCACTAGTCTCTGAAAGAATGTGCCATTTTTCCAGTAATAAAACTTATCTAAAACAGATACCTCATCCTTTTTCTTGGGAACGGCATATACAGAAAGTTCACAGAGAGCTACTTCATGGAAAAGGTAATCCTTGGCAGCAGTTCAGAAAACGTTCTTTGCTCTCCAAAATGAACACTAGCTTCTGTTACTTCAAGTCCCCAGAATCTGCTGCCCAACTCAACTCACTACTTTCTTCAGTAGCTCCTTACAAATATTATTTCAAATAGTGGTCAGCTTCCTAACGGAAAACTAATATCTGCTCGTGTAGACAGGTTCTCAAGTTTGTAACCTGACTGGAGCTTTTTCACTTCAGGGAAAAGCTTTGACAATAAAGTTTCAATAATCATCACAGCAATGCCTTGTGGCACAGAACTTTACACGAGAAAATGACAGGAAAGAGTGCCTTAAAAGCACCAAAATCCAAACTTAAACTCCAAAAGCTAAACATTCTCAATGAACTGAGTTTCCAACTATTTAATTTATGTCCAAACAATTAATTTAGCAATTACTCATCATTCTTACAACACAGCAAATCCATAAAACAGCATGTAACATAAGTAACGAGGAGAACGAGCTGGAAGTGGCTGCACAGCTGGAAAGCTATGATCTAATAGCTATCCCTGAAACCTGGCGGAACAAATCTCATGACTGGAGACCTGCAGTCGATGGCTATAAATTGTTCAACAGGGACAGGAGGGGTGGAGGGATTGCCTTCTATGTAAAAAAAAAATTGACTGATTGCACAGAGCTGTCTTTGAAAAACAGCAATGAACAGGTTGAGAACACAGGGGTAAAAAATCAGTGGCCAAGCCAACAAAAGAAAACCTCATGGTTGGTATTTACGACCAGCCACCTGACCTAGGCAAGTCTGTTGATGAAATGTTCTTAATTCAACTGCAGGAAGCATCATGCTCATAGGTTGTGATCCCGCTGGGGAACTGCAGTCACCCTGACATCTGCCGTAAAAGCAGTACAGCAAGCTGCAGGCACTCCAGGAGACTCCATCCAGGATAATTTCTTAATCCAGATGATAACCCAACCAGAGAAGAAGCACAACTGAACCTGTTGCTTACCAGCACAGCATAACTAATTACAGAGGGAAAAATCAGCGGCAGCCTGGACTGCAGTGATCACAACCCAGTGAAATTCACAACCTTGAGGGATATGTGCCAGGTGAAAAGTAAATTCAAGACCTTGAATTTAGGAGAGTGAACTTCCAGTTGTTTAGGGAATTACAGAATGGGACCCCCTGGAAACTTCCCCCAGGGATGAAGGAGCAGAGGAAAGCTGGCAGATCTTCAAGGACATTTTTCTTACAGCACAAGAGCTCTCCATTCCCATGTGCAAGCAACCAGAGAAGGAGTGCCAGAGACCAGCATGGCTGAGTAACGATCTCCTGTTCAAATTAAAGCTTAAGAAAGAAATGCACAAGCAGTGGAGCCAGGCACATGTATCCTGGGAAGAATATAGGTACGCTGCCCAGTTGTGTAGGATGGGCTCAGGAGAGCTAAGGCACAGCTGGAGCTGCACTTGGCAAGGGATGCAAAGAACAGTAAGAATGGCTTCTACAGGTATGTTGGTCAGAAAAGGAAGATTAAAGAAAATGTACCACCAAAATCCCTGATAAATGACACAGAACTAGTGATAACTGACATGGAGAAAGCTGAGGTACACAGCAATTTTTTTGCCTGTTTTTACTGCTAATCACTATTCCCACATCTCTCACGTCCCTGAACTTCAAGGCAGAGACTGGCAGAATGAAGTCTTTCTGTTGTAAGAGAAGATCAGGTTCCAGACCATCCGAGGAATCTGAACGTACACAACTCTATGGGACCCAGTGAGATACATCCCAGGGTCCTGAGGGAACTGGCTGATGTAGCTGCCAAGCCACTTTCCACCACATCTGAAAAGTCATGGCAGTCAGGGAAAGTCCTCGGCAACTGGAAGAAAGAGAACATTAGAAAGGGAAGGAATATTGGGAGGGAAAAGGAAGACCCTGGAAATTACTGACCCGTCAGCCTCACCTTAGTACCCAGCAGGATCACAGAACAGAGACTCCCGGAAGTTATGCTGAAACATATGGCAAGACAGAGATGTGACTGGAGACAGCCAGCGTGGCTTCACCAAGGACAAATCGTGCCTGATTATAAAGCGGCCTTCACTAACAGTGGATTAACTGTATCAATGGGCAAGGGAAGAACCATGGATGTCATCTGCATGGACTTCTGTAAGGCCTTTGATCAGGTCCACCACAACCTTCTTGCTGCTAAACTGGGAGAGATATGGGTTTGATGGATGGACTACTAGATGAATAAAGAATCCACTGGATGACACATCAGAAGAGTTACAGTCAACAGAGCCAGCGTGGCTTCACCAAGGACAAATCGTGCCTGATTATAAAGCGGCCTTCACTAACAGTGGATTAACTGTATCAATGGGCAAGGGAAGAACCATGGATGTCATCTGCATGGACTTCTGTAAGGCCTTTGATCAGGTCCACCACAACCTTCTTGCTGCTAAACTGGGAGAGATATGGGTTTGATGGATGGACTACTAGATGAATAAAGAATCCACTGGATGACACATCAGAAGAGTTACAGTCAACAGTTCAATGTCAAAGTGGAAACCAGTAATGACTGGTTTCCTTCAAGGCTCCATACAAGGACCAGTACTATTTAGTATCTTCTTCCATGACAGAGGTAGTGGAATTGAGCAGACCCTCAACAAGTCTGCAGATCACACCAGGCTGTGTGGTGCAGTCAATACACCTGAGGGAAGGGATGACATTCAGAGGGACCTTGATAGGCTTGAGAAGTGTGCCCACGTAAGCCTCATTAATTTCAACAAGGCCAAGTGCAAGGTCCTGCCCCTGGGTCAGGACAATCTCTAGCATCAATACAGATTGGGTGATGAACCAATTGAGACCAGACCTGCAGAGTAGGACCTGAGGATACTGGTGGATGAAAAATTGGACATGACCCACCAATGTGCACTTGCAGCCCAGAAAGCTGCGTATCATATCCTGTATAAAAACCAATATGGCCAGCAGGTCGAGGAAGGACATTCTCTCCCTCTACTCTGCTCTCATAAGAACATTCCCGCCTGGAGAGAGCAGACCCAGCAGTGGGGTCCCTAGCACAAGAAAGATCTGGATCTGTTACAGTGGGTCCAAGACAAAAATGATCAGAGGGCTGGAGCGCTTCTCCTTTGAAGACAGGCTAAGAGGACTGGGGTTGTTTAGCCTGGAGAAAAAAAGGCTCTATGGAGACCTTATAGTGGCCTTCCAGTCCCTGAAGCTGGCCTACATGAGAGCAGGAGAGGAACTGTTTACAAGGGCTTGTAGTGATAGGACAANCTTAATCCAGATGATAACCCAACCAGAGAAGAAGCACAACTGAACCTGTTGCTTACCAGCACAGCATAACTAATTACAGAGGGAAAAATCAGCGGCAGCCTGGACTGCAGTGATCACAACCCAGTGAAATTCACAACCTTGAGGGATATGTGCCAGGTGAAAAGTAAATTCAAGACCTTGAATTTAGGAGAGTGAACTTCCAGTTGTTTAGGGAATTACAGAATGGGACCCCCTGGAAACTTCCCCCAGGGATGAAGGAGCAGAGGAAAGCTGGCAGATCTTCAAGGACATTTTTCTTACAGCACAAGAGCTCTCCATTCCCATGTGCAAGCAACCAGAGAAGGAGTGCCAGAGACCAGCATGGCTGAGTAACGATCTCCTGTTCAAATTAAAGCTTAAGAAAGAAATGCACAAGCAGTGGAGCCAGGCACATGTATCCTGGGAAGAATATAGGTACGCTGCCCAGTTGTGTAGGATGGGCTCAGGAGAGCTAAGGCACAGCTGGAGCTGCACTTGGCAAGGGATGCAAAGAACAGTAAGAATGGCTTCTACAGGTATGTTGGTCAGAAAAGGAAGATTAAAGAAAATGTACCACCAAAATCCCTGATAAATGACACAGAACTAGTGATAACTGACATGGAGAAAGCTGAGGTACACAGCAATTTTTTTGCCTGTTTTTACTGCTAATCACTATTCCCACATCTCTCACGTCCCTGAACTTCAAGGCAGAGACTGGCAGAATGAAGTCTTTCTGTTGTAAGAGAAGATCAGGTTCCAGACCATCCGAGGAATCTGAACGTACACAACTCTATGGGACCCAGTGAGATACATCCCAGGGTCCTGAGGGAACTGGCTGATGTAGCTGCCAAGCCACTTTCCACCACATCTGAAAAGTCATGGCAGTCAGGGAAAGTCCTCGGCAACTGGAAGAAAGAGAACATTAGAAAGGGAAGGAATATTGGGAGGGAAAAGGAAGACCCTGGAAATTACTGACCCGTCAGCCTCACCTTAGTACCCAGCAGGATCACAGAACAGAGACTCCCGGAAGTTATGCTGAAACATATGGCAAGACAGAGATGTGACTGGAGACAGCCAGCGTGGCTTCACCAAGGACAAATCGTGCCTGATTATAAAGCGGCCTTCACTAACAGTGGATTAACTGTATCAATGGGCAAGGGAAGAACCATGGATGTCATCTGCATGGACTTCTGTAAGGCCTTTGATCAGGTCCACCACAACCTTCTTGCTGCTAAACTGGGAGAGATATGGGTTTGATGGATGGACTACTAGATGAATAAAGAATCCACTGGATGACACATCAGAAGAGTTACAGTCAACAGTTCAATGTCAAAGTGGAAACCAGTAATGACTGGTTTCCTTCAAGGCTCCATACAAGGACCAGTACTATTTAGTATCTTCTTCCATGACAGAGGTAGTGGAATTGAGCAGACCCTCAACAAGTCTGCAGATCACACCAGGCTGTGTGGTGCAGTCAATACACCTGAGGGAAGGGATGACATTCAGAGGGACCTTGATAGGCTTGAGAAGTGTGCCCACGTAAGCCTCATTAATTTCAACAAGGCCAAGTGCAAGGTCCTGCCCCTGGGTCAGGACAATCTCTAGCATCAATACAGATTGGGTGATGAACCAATTGAGACCAGACCTGCAGAGTAGGACCTGAGGATACTGGTGGATGAAAAATTGGACATGACCCACCAATGTGCACTTGCAGCCCAGAAAGCTGCGTATCATATCCTGTATAAAAACCAATATGGCCAGCAGGTCGAGGAAGGACATTCTCTCCCTCTACTCTGCTCTCATAAGAACATTCCCGCCTGGAGAGAGCAGACCCAGCAGTGGGGTCCCTAGCACAAGAAAGATCTGGATCTGTTACAGTGGGTCCAAGACAAAAATGATCAGAGGGCTGGAGCGCTTCTCCTTTGAAGACAGGCTAAGNTGGGTGATGAACCAATTGAGACCAGACCTGCAGAGTAGGACCTGAGGATACTGGTGGATGAAAAATTGGACATGACCCACCAATGTGCACTTGCAGCCCAGAAAGCTGCGTATCATATCCTGTATAAAAACCAATATGGCCAGCAGGTCGAGGAAGGACATTCTCTCCCTCTACTCTGCTCTCATAAGAACATTCCCGCCTGGAGAGAGCAGACCCAGCAGTGAGGTCCCTAGCACAAGAAAGATCTGGATCTGTTACAGTGGGTCCAAGACAAAAATGATCAGAGGGCTGGAGCGCTTCTCCTTTGAAGACAGGCTAAGAGGACTGGGGTTGTTTAGCCTGGAGAAAAAAAGGCTCTATGGAGACCTTATAGTGGCCTTCCAGTCCCTGAAGCTGGCCTACATGAGAGCAGGAGAGGAACTGTTTACAAGGGCTTGTAGTGATAGGACAAGGGGTAATGGCCTTAAGTTGAAGGGGGGTTGATTTAGACAGGATATAAGAAAGAAATTTCTTATGATGAGGGTGGTGAGAACAGGAACTAATTGCCCAGAGAAGCTGTAGATGCCCCAAAATTGGAAGTGTTCTAGGTCAGGTTGGACAGGGCTTTGAGCAACCTCATCTATTGAAGGATCTCTCTGCCAATGGCAGTTTTCTGGACCAGATGATCTTTGAGCTTCCTTCCAACCCAAACTATTCTATGATTCTATGACTTTAGAGAATGTAAACCAGCAGGGCCTTTAAAGGAATAAAAGTATAATGGAGTGATATATAAGCACCCACAGCTGTTGGTGAGGAGTCTTGTTTTTTCAAAATGTATGTAATGTGTATATAGTCAACAGCACAGCAAAATTTAACCAAAGCTGCCCCAAATGTCAGGATAATAAAGAGGTACATTTCTAGAAGATTAAACAATACATCTTTATGGTCTGATAAATCAAACTGGTAATAATTGTAGTGATGCTCCAGTTTAAAATATCTTACCCTGGACATAGAAATGTTACAAGAAAAAAAATAAATCTCTGTTAAATTTACAAATATAATACCTTGGTTTCATGTGTATTCAATCATCATAAAAACAACACAAGCAGCAACAAAACCAAAACCAATAAAACTCCCACTATACCTTGTGCATATGGTGATGAGAGATAGGCTTTCCTGGATTATGCTGTCTGCAAATCCTTCTCTTACAGATGCAAACCTGGTATCAGTTTTCTTTCTCCCACTTACTTTACTTAACATTACTTAAATTCTGCACAGACTGGACAGATTTAATCCTTGCTAGTTATTACACTTATGACAGCAGACATGTTTCTGTCCCTTTCCTGGCTGTTTTAATTTTGACACCTTTTCTTTTCCCTTGTATATGATGTATCATTTTCTAAATCTACAGAAAATTTTGATATGTAATTAAAAAAAAATTAAGGTTCAAAAAAACTCATAATCTAAATGTTAATTTGAGGTCACTTCCAACCCAAACCATTCTACGATTCTACCACTCTGTGAAAATTAAATAACTTCTGTGCTTTTATAATTTTTAAAAAATTGAGAATGTTATAAAATTATTTTTTTTACTGATGCAAAGTAAAAGAATTAGATAACTCATGATTCTCATGTTATTCAGTTGCTACTTCGCTGTCATCAAATTACTAGAGCTCAGAGTTGTTCCATGTTTGACAATGTAGAATTATTATCAATGAAATTAAATGATTCTTTACTCTTGACCTTATTATAATTCAAAACTCAGTATTTAATGTATCTCTTCAATAACGTTCACCTCTGGACATCTATCTGTTTAACTTATGAGTTACCTTTCTCATACACTTGTTGCATTGCTGTCCACTTGTGTGTCAGCACAATAAGCCACATACATGATCTCACCTATACACAAATACATGTTGTATAGACAGAGGTGAACTTCAAAACATAGACCTGTCCCTATCAGATCTACACATCTTATTATGGACTATTAATTATTCAGAACTTTAAAACTGTCAAAGGATTTTTATAGGAAAAAAAAATTTATTTTCTTGCAGACACAGTCTTCTGTTTGCAAGTAAAAATAAATTCAGAGGACTAGTTAACATTTTAAACACTCCGCTTTCATTCTTACAGACATGTCCATGTCTTCAGACATTATTTATAGCCATGCATATCTTTTTCCATATTTTTCATAAGACTTGCTACTGCTGCAAGATACAAATTTGACAGTTTGCAATAGGATCAGCTCATTGTAGCAAATTATTCTGACAGTAAGTACGATACAGCCAGCAGTGTACATTCTTCTAAAATACGTATTAAAAATCTTATGAACGTTGTGACTAAAGCATG
Source organism: Psophia crepitans (assembly GCA_013399095.1). Lineage (NCBI taxonomy): Eukaryota > Metazoa > Chordata > Aves > Gruiformes > Psophiidae > Psophia > Psophia crepitans. The sequence continues at coordinate 119,545 of VWZZ01007294.1, read as the reverse complement.
TATGCTAAATTGTTTTTTGTACATGATTACCAAGAGTCACTATTTTTTTAACAAATTATATATATTGCAGTAATCAACTATTGCATCATTTCTAGTTTAACTTTTTTTAAATCGAAAGTGTGCTATTTAATGCTATTTCATTAACAGCTATAAAACAATTTGGAAATAGTTTAAAATTTGTCTATTTCTGTCTACTTTGCCCCCATTGCCTCCTAATGCGTGCAATGAGTTAGTTAATGCGTGAATTCATGTACAGTATAATGAGTCTCCTCAATTGCCCTACCAGCAATATTTTTGGAAACGCTGAAAAGTAATCAATACCTATTTATATTAGCAGAAATACATGGCAACACTGGTACACATCACTTGTACATATTTCTTCACTCTTTCACAAACACAGCTGCAATAGTTCTACTACTCGACTCTAGTTTAACAAATGAATTTCATTACAAATTAGAACACAGAAGATGAGCAGTGTCCTCAAATGTCTTTAATCCTTTTTTAGGTTTAATACATCATTAAAATAGAATGACAGGCAGGAGAATATTTGCTCATTCTTTTAAAAGCTCATACGCATTTTCGCTTTGATTCCATTCTTCAGTGGCATACCACAGAGAAACCTCAGTATTTTCAGAATTGATGTACCTTTCAAAACTATAATCTTTGGCTTTCAAGCTCACTATTATTTGCCTTCAGGTGCAAATTTTAAAGTGTATAGGCTTCTAAAAAGAACTTTATGGCTTCAGCCAGATACTGAACGGCTTGTAGATCAGTCATCATCACAGTGTAAATTTCTTTTCAAAATAATGTTCCTCACTCAGAGTACACTTGTGCTTATACTCGGTTCACTTGTCAAATACAAATTTGAGGTCATCAAAAGCTTCAGGGCAACTTCAGCTATTCCAAAACTCATTTTCTACCTCTATTTAGTTGGAGAAATAGGATTTCAAACGTAAAAATAATGGGAAACTCTACAGATAAAGAAACAAAGGTGTATTATGTGCATGTTTCAATACAGCATTGCAGTGACTGCATGTAAGGACAAAGTTATTCCAATATCCAACCATTTTAAAACACGAGAAAGATCAAAAGCGGACAATGAATTTTGACATGAGTTGACATGTATTCTATTCAAAACATTATTTTAGAGCTGATATCTCAAATATACAGATTTATGATAAGATGCTGATGATTCTATTTAAATGTTTCTTTTGTAATAGATGAAACATTTAAACACTCTCATTTACAATGTCTACTGTTCATTATAAGTCACATGTCTGACAAGGGTAAATGACACACAGGTTTAAGATTCCTGTTGGCTTGGATTCCTTGGTCATGTAATAGTGGTTTTATTTAATTCTAATTTTAAGTCCTACATTTTATTAAAATTAAATGACAGACAAGAGAGTACTTATTCTTTCTTTCAAAGGCTGAGTTTATGTTTGAGAGGTCAGTCTGATTTTTTTTCATCTCCAGAGACTTTTTCATGCAGCTATAGTTCATTTTATAATTAAAATTGAGTAATTAACACTCTTTTGAAAGCAGAGACTATGGGGAAAAGCTTTTCCCTTCCCAAAGTAAAACTGAGTTTTATCGTCAACTTTGAAACACGCAGGCATCCCGTCTGTTTTCTATGACCCGAAGCTCCATACATATAAATAGTCACGAAAAGTGGATTTTCAAAAGCAGGAGTTTACACCCAAGCTTCTCTTGGAGACTTAAGGATGAATGGAAAGAGGCAAAACACATGAATAAAGCTAAACTCACCTAGAAGCGTCAGCTTTAGCTGCTTTTGGTAAACTGTTAGATGTTGTTAAACTGTTTTGGGATGGAAGCTGACACCACACATCCATGGAATAAACTTTCCTCCACATCACACACCTGTTCCAAATTGTCACCAGCTGAAACTCAGCATATATTTTCAGACATATTTAACGTGGTCCTCCCTTCATGCCATCACTTCTCACCAACTTTGCCTGCCTTTCATCTGCTCCTAACATTTTCACTGTGACTAAACAGTATTTAAGTTGGCATTTGTGCATTTCCTGTCTTTTCACGCCTGCTCGTATGTCTGCTGTTAAACTTGGAGACCACTGGAACACAGACCATATGAACCAAAGTGTCTGCAAAGCAGCTAGCATACTGTAGTTTATGTAAAATATTGGTTTACAATGTATGACACGGTAAGGTACATCCCTCCAGTCATTTCATTTTAGAACCTGTGCATAAACTTCTGATTTCAACACAGTTGTTTCCTAGCTTGATAATTACAAATTGTCACTCCATGTAGCTATTGGAACTCAAAGTGTCTGATGGATGTGACCATCCAGGCTGAATCTAAAATAAAGGAAGAAAGCCTGACTCTCTGACAGAAGAGACCAGGACAATCTCATTTTCTCATTCATGTAAGTTTCAAAAAAAGAGAAAAGGTATAGTCACAGAGGGGTGAAGTAGAGAAACTACAGGTTATAGCTTCATTGTGGAATGCTCTATACACTGAGGTTGCCTGAGGAGCCTTTTGCATTCCCATGAAAAGCCAGCTGGAGTCCATCAATATCATTGGTGTACACTCCTAAAATATAAGTGATGACACAACCTGTTTCATTTCAACATAGAATATACTACATTCTTTTCTTTCATATTCCCCTACAAAAGGCAAAGCACAAAATTTTCTATTTATTTAGACGCTTCTGATCTACTAGCATTAAGGAATCATTTTCAAGATAATTAATGTTTAATGAACATTTCACTGTGTCATGTAAATTTTCAGCAACAACAGAACATGACATGTAACCCACTGAAAAAAGCTAGGGAAATATGAAAACATTTTGGCATTCTATAAAAACCCACTAACTTGCACACATGAAACAGTTGCATAAAACAATTTTAAAGCTATAAGCTATTGTAAGCATAATACAAATACTGATTTTTACTCTGGAAGAAATGAATATATACTGAATATTTAATAACAGAAAGATTGATAGGAAACACAGTAATTCCAACCCAAAATGTCTAGTGAATTAAACTATTTAACAGCCATCAGTATATGTATTAGCTAAGCAATAAAAAACAGCCTACCAATATGTTCATGTTTGCACAGATGTTATTTAATTTGTCAAAAAATAAAACATTGACTTTTTATTTTCTTTGATATTCGTTTGTAGATATTACACTAAAGAAAATGTCAGCTCAGCCTCTAAAGATCTCTGAAAACAGTAAATGTTCCGCTTATTTGGGTTTCTTACTATTTCAGCGAGAGACTTGAAGGGGTGTGGGAAGGAGGAAAAAGGGAGGGGAGGGAAGAAGGGGAAACAGGGATAAAAATAAAAGTTTAGAACAACTTAGAACTATTTGCTCCTACATTGTAAGATCTAGTTCTGGCTCGGATGCGAGAAATGTATCTATCCTTTTATATTTGTTTTCTGCTCACTTAAAAAATTCTACAAAACACATCCCAAATTTTGTAAAGCAGTGATAGCATAGTAGGATAGCCTACATTTACTAGCTATCCCATGCTTTAACATTAAAAGCATTATAAAGATAGGCTCCAAAATGTATATTTTAAAAAATTATTGCTTATGAAGGCTCAGTATCAACAAACAATGCACAAAATTTGCCTTTCCTTATACAATAAACACTCTCTGGCTTTGCGTGATGGACTGATGAACAAAGATACCCTTAACCTAACAAAAAGGATACCTGGGAAGCAGGAATTGGCTGCTGAAGAGCAGTATTGGTGATTCCTGCAATTTCAAAGGGGAAAACTGGTCCAAATCAGTATCACAGATTCTCAGAGCTAAGGAACATCAAAGTGTGAATCACTCAGTATGCTTTTACAGAGGTTAACAGCAAGACAGATAGTATCAGCTGTCCATTCTAGAGTATGGAATATATGATAATGGAGAGGAACGAAAGATAAGAATGGAAGTGGGGCCAAGGGATGGGAATTCCTAGAGAAAGAAACAGAAGTAATTCAGTTGTAACTTCTGGGGTTGCCCTGAGGCAAAGGTACAATGTCAGTGGGTATGACAGCATAATTGTTACTCTGTAGCAACAACAGTGAAGTGTTGTAAGGATCACACTTGATTTGAGAATGATGTGGCATATATACACACAAGGTTATTGACAGCAACCTTTTTAGAGAAGTAGGAACCCCATGTTTCAGGACACAAGAGAAATAATACACAGAAAGTATCTAATACACAGGCATTTAGAGAAAATACAGAGTATCTATGCAATTCCATCTAATATCCGCTTTTAATTTTTCATGTTCTTTTAAATACAGAATACTACAGTGTTATGCAGGAGACAGTTTAGCTAGGGCATTCACTGTGAAACAGAGCAGAGTGAAACCATCAGATACACCACTTATTTGCAACAAAAGTCAAAATTTAAAAGCAGACAGACTGTTGGTCGTTTTAGAGCAGATTTTTCTCTGCTCCTTTATGCAAGGTTATTGGTCTATTGACATTAAATCATTATAGAGTTTTTTGAAATAGTCAAACTGCCTACTTCCCTTAAATTAATACAAGCCTAGCTATTTCATTATAAATTCAATGTCAGAAACTAAGTCTTGGAAAAGTAAGGTTTAATGAGCCAAACCAAGACTATAGTGCTTCCTTCCCTCACGGTAAGGTTGTCCACCACCTGAAGCAATACTGCGGTTATGGCTGTATAAAGTACCCTGACTCTCATTGTATTTAGCGGAGTTCATTCATTCCACTCAAATACACAAACTCTTTTACTTTAAAAAACAGAGTTAAGGAAAGCAAGTACTGTATTTCTAAATATTCAGGGACCCACAGGAGACCAAAAGGGTATATACAGCTTAATACAATCTGCAGTGCTTCAATGTCATTTTCTATTGAAAGAGGACTTCAAGAACTGTAAAAGTATTAAGGACTATAAGCAATCTTCTATCAACTGAAGATTAGAAGAAAAAGCTCTCAGTTATAAATAACCAATTAACATAACTGTTTTATATTCGACAGAAATTACCTAGGAATTGTAAATCATGTAACTTCACAAATTTTGGCTCCATACCGTCATAATCAAGAATTTAGAACTAATTCAAGCCTTTTCCAACAGGCTCTTTTTACTCTTATAACAGTTCATGCCATGGACAACCCAGAAAATTAATTTCAACATCTGATAAATTAAACTTTTCTGTGTTTTCAACCCCCGAATTAGCAATTTCCAACCAGACACACATCTGTGACTCTAAGTTCTTCAAAATATAAGAATGAACATACTATATTACTTCTCAGTGTTCCTGTTGATTTTCAGATTAGGAAGAACATTTTTATAATTTATACATACTCTTTAGAAATGTGGTTTAGTTTTAAAAGGGCATGTGAAAAAAATAATTTCAAAATTTTGAACAAAAATTTAGAATGGATTATCATTTGAAGGATAGGTTATCTATTTTAAGCACTCAAAGTTGCATCCCCATATTTAGAAATACAGCTACATAAACCACAAAAAATAATGAATGAAGTGAAATGAAATGTAATGAAAAGTTTAACAGCTCAAAATGAGTAAGTACAAGGTCAGGTAGACCAAGAACCGATTTGGAAATAGGGTGGGGGAGATCCGGAAAACTGATGATATCTTTTTCCTAAGATTGAATGGGTTGCTAATCACTTTCTATCAGATGCCATCAGAGTGATGCACACACTGACAAACTAAGTAATTCTCATGTAACACAGCAGGAAAAATACTCTTATACTGCATTTACGCATATCTTCTGCTTGTGCACATCAACCATCTTGAATGACACTGTTATTACAGATGTGATGCACGTTCCAACTGTTAATAGCTAATACACTTCTATTTCTGTTTTCCAGCAGCTTTTGAAATTCCTCAGAAAATGGGGAATTTTTTACCCAGTATAAGGTGCGATCTGTTTTGTGCACATTTTTCAACACCCAGATGGTAGAGATACCACATAACAAAGAGATCATGCATCCTTTTACCTTCATAAATAGTTTGTTGAGGCAAAACACCTCAAAAAGAACTACCGTGTGATGTTCCCAGTTTGTTTGCGTTTCAAGACTGTTATCACCAACACAGTTCCAGAACTGAAACGTTCATAGTTGACGTTGGTCAAGTTTATTATTCTTCTTTGGGGGAGGGCAGGTTTGAATTTCTTATAGTATAACACCAAAGGCTGTTAACAGTGTTAGTCAATTGTCATTATATGTTAAAAGCCCATCTTGATAAAACCCTGGTTATTTATTCCTTACCTTAAACATAGTTTACTGCTCTGTACCTGGCAATAATCATCACAATTCAGATTTTTAATACATTTCAAATATTGGAACACCTTAATAGCAAAGAATATATGAATCATATATAAACACACTACTCACCAATTTTAATCTTTGCAAAGGTATTCTGCTAATGTCTATCGGTGCACGCTCTGTGACATTACCAAATCTGACTTCTGGGATGGCAATTGCACATATTACATGTGCCCACCTGTGAAAAGTGGCAAGTCAAGAATACCACCAAAAAACCCCGTAGAAATACAAGTGTTTAAGATGTTTCGTTACTTGCTGTGTCTTTTTATTTAAAAGGCAACCATCTCTAGATACTTTCTTATTAGGATTTCCTAAGCTGCTTTGAAATAAATTTAACAAACCTTACAACACTACCATGCTGTGTAAATATAATTTCAGACTGGGGTTTTATTGCAACATTTTTTTAACCAACTTTCATATTCAATTTATCAAGTGCAAAGGTTTTATAGCTGTCCTATCCAGGTGCACATGTAAAGACCACACCATTTGATTTGTGTGCAATTTATCACCTACAGCATATTGGACTAACATTAGTCAGATCCGAGTAATCGTTCTCAGGTAACACACATGATCACAATCAGTCAAACATCTATCAAAGTGTAAAACAAAGTATACTATCAAGACCTTCTGTTTACAGACACAAAGGCCTAGAAGCAGCAAACTGATCAAGCTATTGCTGTAATGCTCAACATGAACTGGATCCCGTTTAGCAGTGGAAGCACCTGTCAAGTGCCTAGGATCAGTGCTACATGTAAAAATTCAGTGCAATTTCAGGAAACTGGACAGATGTGTCAAAATGATGCCATGTATTTCCTATACTCATCAGAAAGCACTACCATATCCTCCAAATGCTGGTTCGACACATAAATCTCAAAATAAGAAAGGCTAAATGAAACAAAAAAAAAAACCCTGAAATTAATAATAAAAGTGTACATTATATGAAGTAAAAGAGAGGCTAATGACATTTTTATTAACTAGGAGTAGTCTTCTAAGACTATTTCTAAAATCTTTTTTGGGACAGACAACTAGTAAATCTGAAGAAAAGGGAAATATTTCCATTCCTTGGCTCATATTTAACATATTCTGAATCATGCGTTGTACACCTTGTCTCTTTACCCCATTTGCTCTTTTTTTGTAAGCCCTGAATGCTTGTCTCATGCCACTTTCCGTAGATCTCCAGAGACACACATTACATGAGCATTTTAGCAGATTAACACGAATGTGGACTGGAGCTAAAGGACAGAGGGTGATGCAGCAGTACAGAAATAATTTCTCTTTCCTGCACTAGAGTGGTGCTATTTCAATAACTCATCTTTGACAAAAATATCTGGAAAAGTATAATACGATATATAGGGACTAAACAAACTGCTGTCATGTGACATTAAGGTTGTATTGGCCAGTTTGAAATAAGAGCTGTATGTAAAGGTGACATATGAATTAGCAAGTTACACAGTTCAGCCCAAATGAAAGCAGATAAAGCTTGTAGATCTATCATCTTATTATGGTGACAGTTTTGTTTATGTTCTAACTTTGAGAAAAAAATCTTGCTTTGAGATTTTTTCTTTTTAACTTTTAATAACACCCTTTTTCTTTTCATTGTTGCCTGCTCACCTGCAAAACTACATTGTCTTACTGTCTAAGCTTTATGAGATAGAAATGCTATAAATAAAATGCCTCTTCAATAAATCTTCACTCAAACCTTTACACTCTGACATCTCTCAGCCTAACAGGACTCAAAACAAATGCTGTGTTCCACTGAAAAGAAGGAATGTCAGCTCTCCTATATAGCAAATTGTCACTGCCCCTACCCCCCTATGTCTGATTAATTAGCTTTTAAACCTAAGTCATGCTCATCTTACATCTCTAATCAGTATGTGAAAGGGAAAGAAGGAGTGAAGAGAATGCACTTGTCGGATTTTCCACTTCATGGAGAAAAAAGACATAACTGGAACATACTCTTCTGAAAACTCTCAAAAGTTTGAAATGGTAGCTAATGCTGAAAGATAGATGAAAGACTCAAACAATGTCCAGCAACTATAAGGTGTTACGGAAATAAGAAAACAAGAGTCGAACTATATTTGTAGAACTGTAATTTGAAAAATCCGTAACAGAAACTTACAGAGGGATATAATACAAAACCCAAGACTTTAGGTATAGTTATGCAGAGAAAGTAACTTTCTGCACACCTCTGGATATTTTTTTCTATGAATAAATCTTCTGAAACATTTCTAAAATATTTTAATTGATCTACAAAAACGATGTACGTATTTTCAAAGACACAACATGCAATTCATCAGTGGCACATATCAAAAGGGCATCAAAAATTCTATTGAGATAACACTTTTGTTACTTTTTTTTTAAAAAAAAGCAAGTAGCAAATTTAGGGGAGTTTAAAACTAAACAGCTGAGTATTTTCATGTGTTGGTCAATACATCTATTAAAATAGTTACAATACGAATTCTTTCTGAAGGTAAGATCTGGGCTGTAATTTTCACATAAAATCTCTTAATGGACAGTTACAAAGGTCATGCAACTAATTCCAAATCACTGATAAATAAATTCTTGCCTGGTAAGTGGAGAAGAATGTTGCAACTAGATCATCTCTTACTGCTGCATTTCAAATGCTTAAAGAAAGAGGTCTACATGATATTGCTAAGTTATTAAAATAATTTAATTAACCATGAGAAGATTCAAAATGCATAAAGACTGTTCCACTGTTGGGCTCCAAAAAAATATTAAGCTGCAACATTTTCCATTTTATCTGTTAGGGTTACTTGCTGCAGTGTTCTGTCATCCAAATACAGAGAAAAATGTGATGCTGTCAATAGCATGATGTCAGCAACAAATACTATTTTTGACAGCGTATGATAGAAGTGTATTTAAAAAAACCCAACACTTCAAAATCTAAAATTATTTTAATGTGATTCAAGATAATTAATTAAAAATACTGTTTCTAGAATTTCAATAGTACTGTATTAAATTCTGTAATCACAAATTTCCAGGACCAAAGAAGAAAATACATTTCACTGTTTGATAAGACTTACCCATGCAAACAATGACAAATGAGCTCCCATTTACTTTCTTTACACAAAGGCCAGCAGAATAGAATTTGGAACAAGTAAGTGTGTGCAAATAGTAAAACAAATGTACATTTCAGCATCAACTATTTCACAAAATGCCAGTGGCACATTTCAATAGGAATAATTTTAATTCTCCAACAATTCAGCTTAAAGGGACACTGTCAAGTAATTAGGTTTAAAAATGCTTTGTGCATGGGAACGGATTGGGAATAAAGTTTAAAACAAATACATACAATCTTGAAGTATATACTACTTACTTCTTGTCAGTCGTTTCCTTTAATGCACCACCTCTCAAATTGCAGAGACAACATTCCTAAAAATAGACATAGCATAGAAAAAAGTGAGCTTTACTGACTGGTTACAAATCATTTTTATTCAGCTGATATTAAGGATATGTGATTTCCTAATGTAATAATTAATTACTGGGTTACAACCTGCCACTTACAAGTATTGCATTTTCTTACAGGAAAAATACAAGAATACAATAATGAAATGAGAAACGACTCAAAACAGCTAAAGAAAAACAAATTTTAAGTATTATTCTTACATAAAATGACAGAATCACTTTGAAAGCTATACCAAATACAAAGGCATTTGATTAGTACTGCCATAGAAAGGCTGGACTTGCCATTCAGCTTTCTAAGGTAAAACAAAGTAAAATGACATAAATTAGTTTAACAGAAGTTACTGAGAAGCTGACTTACAAGCCACTGATACAACTCAAATACTTCGAAAACCTGTTTGTTCCTGACAGTTTGCAAATTTATAAACCTACAGAATATGGTGCAGCTTATGCTTTTTGCAAAAGTTCCCTCTGCTGCACTACACCTTCATTGCCTTGATCACTAGTACAACTCCATCTGCTTTCAGGGCACTCAGCAAGGCATATTTCAGTAGTTCCCAGATAACAGGCCAAACAAACAGGGCTTCTCCTACCTCTACTTAAAACTCTGCCTTTGAACAGACAAACAGGCTTTTTTACTTGCAAACCCTTCTCTTTCTCTTCAGTTTCCTCTTCTTTTCTGAATCTATCCTTTCCCTTTCTTTTCTTTTTTAAATTGTCCCTTCAAAGGAACAGATGAGAAAGTGTTTCCAATGTTAGTTATTTTTCTTCCTGTCTCCATTTTTCTGTTCTCTACAAAGAACCAAATGTGCAAAATGAAGCTAAGATACCCTGTGACTGTGTATCTATATGCAGAGAAAGAGTTGTTTCCTCAACCTCTACATTTAAGTTGCCCTTCCAGGAGAAGGAAACAAGCGAACAAACCAACCCAAATGTAATACTGCAATGCTCCAGTCTGATCTCATCTTAAAACCTCCAATAATGAAGACTATCACTGCCCACCAGAAATCTAATTGAATGCTTTATTACATTTCCTATGAGAAAGACCTTTTCTAACTAAAAAATACTTGCTTGTGATAAATGAATCTTCTTTGCAATTTAAGAACATAACTTTTTGCCTTCCCTACCAAAACCATGGAGAACAGGTAACCCATCCTCTCATACAGTACCCTTTTAACTATTTAATATTTATTGTAGAGTTGTGAAGAAGAGAATTGAGGTTCATTAATTTACTCACAGGACCCTTGGGATGGGACCTGACATGTTCCAGATCAGTTCCCTTTGTAATAGAAAACATTATTATCAAGTCAGGAAACACAAAGGCTCAGAATACCAGTTCCTTCAGGTAGTCAAAGAGGACTGAGCAGCAACAGGTAGTTTCAGCATATAAAGAAGAGAAATGGAACATAAGGACACTGCCATCGCAGCACTGAGTGGAAGCTTGCTTGTACTGTTTGTAACTTTTGGTAGCTTCTTCAACAGAGGACAGCTCAGATGGGGAAGGACACCATTGCATAGAATTTCTCCACTTGGCTGTTGGAGAATAAGTAAAATTATTTCTTCCACAACCAACATTTGTATTCAATTAGCTGCATCTTTGTGAGGATGCAGCATCTTAGAAATGCTTTCCCTGCTGTACCTTAGCAAACCTTCTCTTGTATCAAACCCAACACAAGAAGATAGAAGCTCAATGGGCTTGAAGGGCAGTTGAGAAAATAAGTGGAAGGGAGAACACAGGAAGGAGGAAGGGATGGAGTGAGACAGGGAGAAAGGGAGGGAAGAAGGCAGGGAGGGAAGGAGGGAAAGAGACAAGGATAGAAGGTTATTTCTTCTCTTTCTCTCCTAAATGCCCATACTCTTGAAGGCAGAGCGGGAACCAGAAGTAGTCTGATACTATTTAGTCTTCCACTTCCCTGTGAAACAGAGATCAAGTCAACAAACTTCATGCCATTCTAAATTCACATGCAAAATTCAGTTTAATGTACCACCTCCTATTTTAGTTTCAAATCATTACCCTTTGCAATGCTGTTCAACCATTACAGATGATCACCCCTTTCTTTTCTATGCATAATTATCTTCCAAATCTTTGTAGATTCTTATGATATCCTCACCTTTTGGTATACTTTTTTTGCCAAGCCATACATATTAAATTCCCTTAACTACTTTTCAAGGTGGTTCAAATCATCTTCACATTCTTTCTGTCTGTTGCCCTTCTTTGGATGTCATTAGGATAACGAGGTGCTGCTGTCTACACAGGTATACTCTCTCAAGCTATGTGAAGAACCATTACTGTCTTTCCTATCCTGAATATATTTTGGTTTCAAAAAAACATCACTCAGTCGGAAAATTTACTGAACTGCACAGGCATGAGGTAAAGACTTTCCGAACCTAGATGCCAAGGAATCACATTATTAAGGTTTTATAGACTTTCAATCACCATGTTGAAACTGTTCTGAAATAATACAACAAAAATTCCACTAAACAGTTAATGGACACAGTGCACTGTTTTCAGTAAAGTACTGCTACAGTCATGGGAAATTTGCTTCTAATTGACATTCAGTTCTTAAAGGTAAACACTTACATGTGAAAACTACAGCGTGAAACAGTCTGCAGATCTTTAAGCCTACCTGGAAATCCTGAAGACTACCTTCACAAAACCACAGAGTAATCCTACTGCCCTGCATCCTCTTTAATCTGATTTACCTTAGAATCTTGCTTATAAATCAGTGAGGAGCTATTTCTTCATCTCTTCCTTTCACAATGATTTCGATGCCCTGAGTGAATGGGTCACCTTTTCTGCTACCACCATTGTTTATAAAAAGTGCTTGGACACCATCATAGTGAGACACTGAGCAGTGGAATGCGTCCAACTTGTTAGTTTTACATATGATAGTTGAACGTGCAAGGCAAAACCAGTAGAAAGTAGATGGGCACACGTCTCGTTGATACGAAAGTAACAAAGTAAATGAGACAAGCAGCATCAAAAATAATGCTTAAAACGGAGGAGTCAAATTCCACGTTTTGGAAGCCATGAAGATCTGACTCCCAAATCATTTGCAGTTTTGCAGGAGCGTGAAGCTTGCAGTATAGAGGTAGAACAACATGCGCAGACTGGAGAAGACAGCATGAGTCTGACTCAATAGAAATCTTTGGGGGAAAGCTTCACCCTTCACTTTCAAATTTGAAATTTCAGTCAATCCTCCACGTGTGGATCTATCATGATTTTTTTTTTTAATTGAAGCATTTTCTTCATATTTGGCATAAAAATCCTTTAACTGACTGCTTTTCTGTTTTGCAAAATAACAGCTGTTTTGCCCGTTTTATGAGCTTTGATGTTCTTAGGCAAGCTTATTTTGAAATTATTACTTGAATAATGTGATGAACTTTTCCTGCTTCTAATAGGTATTTTTTACTTTAAAAGAAAACATCAATCTGATCACGTGCTGTATAACTTACTAACACAACTAGAGAGAGTCCAAGGCCCTGAAGAAGTTCCACAAATAAATTAAGCTAAAATGGCACAGAAAGAGACTTTAAGACGATGCTGCTAACAAACTTTTTCTGAAGGTTTACTCTGTCTTAACCACTGTAAAAATAAAGAATTGTGAATCAGACACTGCAAGAGACAGAAGTCATAATCCTTATCTACTAACTGCAGAGCTTTCACACTAGCTTAAAAAAATAAATTAAAAAAGATTAAAGGGGAGTGAGGGGAAGGCAGCCCACAGAAAAGAGAAGGTGGCTGTAAATATCCTCATTGTAGGCTGGAAAAAAGATTTCACCTACTCAGGACATATAGGAACCAAATGTAATCCTTTCTCAAAACCCACCTATACAAATCTTTGGTGAGTAGACAGTGGTGGTGGGTAATGATTATTCACTGTTTGCTGGATACAGGCTGTAACAACTTAGGTCCATAAGAACTAGAAAATTTCAGAAGTGTTCATAGCAAACCTGAGTGGGAAGAATCACAGGCTTAATGCCCATTAAATCCATTTTGTAAATCATGACTGCATTGCAATATATTGTCCTATATCCACGAGACACGGATATTAGTTTACCTTTCAACATACTGCAAGCAATGAAAACACACGAGACCTGATATTTAGAAAGACTAATACTCCTAATAGAGGCATACCTGCCATGGATGGCAGTGAAATCACATGGACATTAACAACTATTACCCATGTTCTCACAGGGAGTGAGTGTTAGTGCATCCACGTGCATGAGTGTTAAGCTTGTACGTAAAAATCAGGATATGAATGCACTTCATTGCAAAGCATCACCTTAGAACATATCCAATCTCTGATTCACTATTACTTTGCAAATCCTTTGAAAAAGTAATTTTGTCATTTGTATTTGCATTATATAATAATTTCTTAAGCATATTATATTACACTTATCTAAATTAAATCTTGGACCATTTTGAATTGACCATCTGCTTTAAAAATCTCCATAACATTCTAGAATTACAAAACAAAACTCTCTCTTCCAGTATCTTTATAAAGTAAGACATCTCCATATAATTTGCAAACTTTAGCACACTAACGTTCACTTCATCTTTTAGCTTTTTAGTGGAGACGGTGCATTTTTTTTGTAACAATGCAGATAATTTCCACAGTTTCTGGACTAAACACTTCCCCTTGTTTACAATGAAACTGAATTTTGCAACCAGCATTTTTAATCTGGCTTATTTTTCATTCTCTGTTTCAAACACTCCTAGAAACTGCAGCAGAAGCCTGAAGTCAATGTGAATTAACCTTGCCTCCTTTGGTACACGTATCCAAAACATGTATCACCTATTTTTGGAATTATATGCCACTACTCAGACACAGCTGCATATTAAATATTGTTGCATGGATAAATATTACACAAAACCCAAGCCTGTTCACACTCAATTTATATTTTAAAATGAATGCATTTGGTTGTCTTTGAGTATTTTTTTACATTGCCAAAATTCAAAGTCATATTGACAGCTATGCTTATAAAAAGCAGTTTTCACACTTTCACATTTGCATACTTAGCTCATCAGCAATAGCGTTCTATATGAGACAGGAAGCTGTCTGACACAGCAAAGCAATACAGTTCAGCCAAGCCATAGGAGAGGGATATATAGCAAGTCATACAATGCTTACTCTTATGGACAGCTAGGAACATGCCCCACATGATCCCCTTTCCTGTTAAACTGCTGTTTCTCCTAAGACCCTGTAAATTACAATGGCATCTTCAAATAATTTTATTTATCCAGTTAAATGAAACATGTAACATGTCGGCTGATGAAGACTGAGTAAAATATAAGCTATGTTATTCTTAATGAATTTTGTCTGACACATTTTCAACAACATCCTCATAAAATGCAATCTCCACAATCAACCTAAAATCTCTTTGAGCTCTTTGAAATCCCTGCCATTAGAAATTTTTTCATAACAGCTAACCTGCTTTTTTCTTTTTACTTTATGCATCATAAACATGAAAACCAGATTGTTCCTTTCCTTCTTGCCATTTTCCATCTACAGCACCTTAGTAGGTTAAACAGCAGCAACTTTTACAGCTACTGTCTTTGTCTGCACCCATTTTCCCCTTTGAAATGCAAGGAGAGCAAATCCTCAGTCAGGCAAAGCATGTTTAGTTGGTACATCTTGCATCCTACATGTAGAGAAACGTGTTCACACTGTGTCACCTTTGGACTGCTGTGAGCTGCTAAACTCATGCACTACAACCTTCAGGACCACTTCTGTAGCAGAGGCTGGGGTCGTTGCTCCTCATTCCTTTTTCTGTATACTAGTTTCAGTATCTTAAACTTTTCTGTGCCTAACTACATCCCAGGTTCCAGAATATATCAATAATTTATCAAGATCTTGTTCATTTCTGATTAACCTTACTTTACAAGTTCTTGCAAAAAAAAAAAAAAAGAAAAAGCTTATATTCAGCAAACATCAGGTGCAACAGCTTCTGTACGAGGAATAACTATGCAGGCTGCAGTGGGTCACGTCAGGAAAGAGAAGACAGTATGGTGATCGAGCAATGCCAATGAAATCACAAGGGATGTCGAAAAGGGCTTGACCAAGTACTCTAAAACTGTAACTAGGTGGCTGCTATCAATGAAAAACAGAAAGCATCAGATTTAAAACAAACAAACAAAAATTTTCTTCACAAAATATGTGACTGTTTGCCAGATGTGGATGCCAAAATTTTATGCCACTTGAAAAACAAGTTGCATAAGTTCATGAAAGAGAAATGTGACAAAGGTTACCTTTTACTTGGTAAATACAAAGATACTGCCTTTGGCTAAGGCAGTTTCTTATTTGCATACTGCAGGAGATTGAGAGAGCATTAGGGAATGCTTGCCTAAGACTTATATTCTTCCCCAGGTATTCATTTCTGGCTGCACTAGAGAGATGATAACAGGCTAGAACAGACTTTGGTTTCATTCATTACAGCAGATCTTACTATTCTGTAAAGCTTTAAAATGGCAGGTTACATAAAGTGCATTTTTAAATGTTTTAGAAAAGATACCTAGATATTAGGAACATCCCATTACTTGGCACTGCTATGTATACACTGCAATATATATATTACATATAATACACATTTAACTTCCATGTGTTTGCAAGGTTTGTGATTCTGAAAAACAAACTGCATTCACTATACTTTATTATTATATTATTATTACAAAGTTATTGTGATAACTTTATTATCACAGCTTTATTTAGCAGTGATATCAGAATGAATCATTTCAAGGAAGTACACATGTTGGTTAGTAGCGTGAAGCTTTGCAAGTGTCAATAATGTCCTCAGGACTAAGTAGGACACTATTATCCAGTTAACAATATATTTCCACGTCTTCTTCCATCGACTATTTTTCCCGTGGGTCTGTTGCGTCTGACTAGTGTCTAAAAGCACTCAAAAATCTAAGAAAAGTGGTCAAGACAGGGTTTTTTCCCCCAATTTTTTTCTAATAGGAGGTCACAACAGTTGGTTTCAGTTTTAAGAGTCAACAGCTACAAAGCTGTGTCACAACAACGCTGACTTACCAGTCTCATTTAAAAGTAGCTGGTTTGTAGAAAATCATAACTAAATCAGACATCTAATCTTGAACTCTGCCACAGCTAAGTCAAATAGATACAAATTGTGTGGCTACAGGTGATAAACGTCTTTTGTTTTCTTCAAGCCACTCTGGTGGGTTTTTTAGAGAGGAACCTTTGAAGGGAAAACAGGTACCCTTAGTCTTCCACCTTCTCTCTCAATTGCCTCGTAATGCCCAAGGTCACTCTTCCTAAAAGCATTAACAGAGATGTGCATTTGGATATGGCAAGCAGTCTTCTGCTGTGCTGTCCATGACGCAGTGTTGTTGAGAACAGTGATCTGCAAGAATGCAATAAGCAGGAGAGAGCTGGCTGGGATAAGAAGACTTGGAAAAAGACAGGGACGAGAGGTCAGATGGGGAATGGGCGTAGGGAGAGAATTCTGCAGCCAGAGACCTAATGGGAACTGGTGGGGCTGAGACTGAAGTAGAATCAAAACACTCATTACAGGTAACTGCAGTAAATGAAGCACACGTACTTGGCAGGGGGGCCTACGTGTGCTTTCTCAATAGAATGTGCGCATCTGAAGTAAAAAGCACTTAAAAAGTATGAAATGGAGACTGTTACATTGCTGAATATGAAATAATTTCTGCAATAGCAGTTATTGATCAGTCAGTTTTAGAAAATGTTTACAGAACAAAAAGCAGCTGCTCCCAAGCATCCAAACAGGAAAGATTTCGGACACTTTCTCCTTTAAAGAGAAGCCAAAAGGACTGAGATTAGCTGTTTTAAAAGTAAGTAATTACTAAAATTAGGTACAAAATACAAAAGTGACCATTCTTCCTGCAAAATATAAGATGACTGAAAATCACTGCCAGAGGATAACACTGAGGCTAAACGCTTAGCAAACACACAAACAAAAATGGAATGATGGTATTTCTACAGATAAAAAATATGTGGGATTATTCTCATTATTATAAGACAATGGTTAGAAATTACAGTAAATATTAGACTTAAACGTGAACATCTTTAGGTGAAAATCTGTATCTTCAAGAAATCAGCCTAGCACCAGCTGTGCAGGGAAGAATATCCCATTACTGGCTATTTCCAGCTTTTTTCCCCCTCGATTTTGCAGCAGTACTTCTGGAGATCAGGTATGGTCTTTGACATTTACATTGGACGAGCTTACTGGAGGTTCTCTGGTTCAATTCCAGCTTGAAGCAGGGCCAGATTCAAAGCTGCATCTGCTTGAAATCCTGCTTCACCCTTGCAGGGACTGGACAACCCCCTCCTTAGTAAGATGAGAATACCCACACACCTCGAGGTGCCCAAAGCTATCAAGTCTTTCCACATGGACGTCAGTGGCAAAGTGTGGCTCGGTGAACTGCAGTGATGGGAATCCAAGATCAAAATGGACTTTGAGTCTGAGTATTATGGCACTTAGGTTAAAAAGGTATTTTCCACATTTAACGGTCTTCAATTCAGTTTCCATGACAGCATCAGGGAAACTCAGTATTTACAAACCTGTTAAACCTGATTTTTACAGGCAATGCATACCCTGTTACTAGACTACTATCAAAAGCCAAAAGACATACCATGCTCCCCACCTCTGAGTCCACACATGGTTACCATCAGAATTTATAAGTAATTCTCCCAGTAAGTCACCTTTCTGCAGAGGAGAGGAGCTTTGGGAAAATCCAGAATAAAATAAAATAAAAATAAAAATAAAATTAAAATTTAAAAATAAAAAGAAAGTAAAAAACAAAATAAAATAAAAATAATGAAGCCTTACTTCTCTGAATATAAAAACCACAGAAAAATTAAGGTTTTAACCTCTCCTGCTATAGCTAGATTTTTATGCCAAATAATTTCTTTTTATTAACAATATCCAAATGCTGTTAAAGATTGGTAGCAAGATCAGTCTGATAATTAAGACACTGTATCCCAACTCACAGGTAGTGAGTTAATTTTGGCAGTTATCAGGCTCTGAAAACAAGGTTTATCGTGGAAATGCTGACACTGGATCAGTGAAAAAGTCATCACTACAAAAAGATTGTTCAAAATCATTATTTTCAGTAGGGTTAAATAGGGCAGCTTCCAAGCTGGATTGCGGAAAGCACTTATATACCACTGTTCTGATGCCTTGGGGAGAAAAAAGAAAAAAATAAAAACCTTCAACTGATGTGATGGGCTACTCTAAACATAAAGTACAAACCAGAAGTCTGAACATCAATAGTAAAATATAAAGCACCAAAAAAAATCATCTACAGAAAAAATATTCTGTTAAGCTGTTTAATGCTTGCTATCCAACATGGGATCTGTTCTCAAAATCAGTACCAGCTGACCATACTAGGTGCTGAACTGTTTCCGTACTGCTAGGGAGGGTTTGAAGAACATGTGAAAAGTCGTGCAGCTTCCCTGGCAGCCTGATTAACAGCTAGCTTACTAGGAAGTAAGGCACTGAAGTGCATTTACCCCTTTCCTTACTTGCTCCTCCTACTCTTTCCTGTCCCAAATCCTTTTGTCCTCTAAATAATAAAGGTACTTATGTTTACGTACTGTAGCTGCTAGGTGACCACATCCTTGCACATTATACAGTACAGTGCATTCTCTATAATGCCAGTCATTATTCTTCCTGACTTCACTAGTTTTCTTTAGCTGAAGCATTTAAGATTAATGAGGCATTTATTCTCAATCAAGGCACTTCGTATGAATACAGTTACACTTTCAGGACCCATGCAGATGACTTATTTAATATTATTTGATTTTTTAATTGTTTTGGGAGGTTGATTTATGGCTATTTTTTGTCCATTAGCATAGACAAATTCAGTATCACTCTTTTGTCAATAATCACTACCAAACAGGACATACTGCCTAGTAGAATATAAAGATATGTTATATTATCACGGATCCCAGTGCATCCTGGAAGGTGAAAATTTGACACAAAATATTGTAAACCATACTACTTCAGCTACTTAAAGACACTGCAACTGCTAGAAAACAGTACGCTTCTGAATCTCAATAGCAATTTCCCCCTATAAAATAAAATACAATCTCCAAAGAAAGGTCTGGCTCTGTAAATCTGAGTCCACCCAGGCATTCTTCTATTTCCAGATTTTAATGATGTTCATAGTCGTCATTCACACACAATAGTTTCATTTAGCTATTTACACAACTCTCGTTTCTATTGTGCTCTCACTCTTCAGTGCTTTGCAAAATCATACTTCTACAGAAAAACATAGTAGAGACCAAACTTTCCGTAAAGTTAACATAGCTACCAGGAGCTTAGGAAAATGTCATTTAACAACACTTAATTGTGTAAGCAGAGGAATGAGAGAATTTTCCCTCCTAAGAAATTTATTCTGAACTTTGAACCAGTATTTCTACCAATGCTTCATAACTTCCATTTTATTCTCCACTGCAAAAAACCTTTCTTTCTCCTTGTTTTCCAACCAACCTTCCCTTCAGGATTTAAAGCCCTACCCAGAAAGGAATTCCTCAGACAGGTCTCCCTCAGCTAAATTTCCTCCATCTAGGAATCAATGTGAAGAGGACGGAAAACAATTTCAGACATTCAAGAAGTTGGAGCTTCAGGGAATACGTATTCTCTGATTATTACGTCTTCTAATTTTGTGCACTTTTCTAATGCAAGAATTTAATTTTTTAAGACATGTGGACATGTAATTCCCACAGTGAGTCAAATCTCAGCTTCACATCTTCTCTGGAACAGCTGCAGTTTTTAGGGATGCTTATCCTGAACAAGAATTTAGATGAGTACAATGTTTTTCATTTGTTTCATGTAGAAACTTGAAGTCTGAATAGTGTTAGTTGGACTGTAAAATACACTCACTCTATATTCCCTACAGTAAAAAAAACAGTTGTGCAAATAAGTAATTTTCTTTAATTATGTCTCCTTCTCCAGAGAGACTTATGGCACTACACAGCAATTTAAAATACAATTAAAATATTTTAACAACAGATACAGAAAAAAATTAAAGTAAAAAAAACCCTGATTCGTAAAAAAACCATATGCATATAATTCAAAGGCAGGATAAAACTTTCAGCTGCAGGTTGGCATGGCTACCTTTATGCATAACTTTGCATATTTTTAAAAGGAAAAGTAGTACTCTGGGCAGCAGTATATTCACGTTAAGTTGTCTTTTGTTATAAATGTACAGAATTGTTAAAAGAGAACCACATTTGTCTTAATGATAATGCTAAGATTAGATAAAAGTATTTTGAACTGAAAAGCTGTTAGGATACTCTGAGGTTATTGTCCAAACTCTGAAGAGACAGAAACATGATCTTAAAATGATAAATAGGACCCAAATAAATATCAGCAATTCTTAACCATGCTGATGTCAGCAATGAGGTTCCATACAAGCAAAAATAAACTAATAAATTTAAATTGTATATCAAACTGATATTCTTTTCTCCAAAGAGAGAACCGCAGAAATAAGAAACATCAGTATCTATTTTATCCTTCTGCCTCAAGGTATAATCACATTTTCTTCAACTAGTCTTGACACATAATTGTCTAATGGGTTTTAAAACTCATGAAGGAGTAGAACCTACAAAATCTCTACACATCCTATTCCAGCAGTTTACTATTTTCTAGAAATAGAAAATTCACAAAATTTCATGGTATTAACATAAACTTCCCCTGATGTAGTTTAAAGCTACTACCAGTCATGTTGTCCCTAAAATGAGAGAACAGCAATTGATTGTGTTAATCTTTGCCACACACATATAATTTTACATGACAGAATGCTACTTATTTTCTTTCTGTCTTCCGCTGGCTACACTAAGAAAGTTAATTTTTTCAGTCCTCCTTTATGGAATGATTGAGCTCTATCAGGAATGATTAAAAGAATTTTGGTTTTGGTTTTTGGCAATTTCAGTTGCATCTCTTGTTTTCTTCCACCCCATTCAGGATCATGGTTTGTTAGAATCACACATGTTCACTGTTAGACACAGTTCTTCAACTGGGCTCTCCTCAAAGCTGAAGAGAGTAGAAAGATTGCTCCATGTGCTTTTCAGGCTTTACTTCCAGTAGAAGGCTTAAACATTCTGGTGTGCTCTTTCAGGTTCTATAACATTGGTGACTTCAGTTTTCTGACCAGTGTTATCACAACCGCAGCTGGCTGCAGGAGTCACTGCTTAGGAAGGCACTCCTATCTTGCATGTGCGTAACTGGTAACTCCTCTTAAGTATCGTATCTGTCTCTGTTGAATTCCTCATGACTTATTTTACACCATTTCTTCAATAAACCAATATTATTGTTGTCCCTCAAAATAGTAGGATCCAATCCAAAACAGTAATCCTAACCCAAATTAGTAAACCTCAGCCTATAAAATCCCCAGCATTCTTGGTACTTACAGAAAAGGTATCCAGAATGCTTATGATTAATCATTTCCCTTCACTGAAATAACTGAAGAAAATACTACTTTTTAAAATATCTGAAAAACACTTGACAGTTGTGAAAAGGTCTTTTATCTATTCTGTAAGTTTAACACCTTGGTAGCTTCACATGAAATATACTCTCCACCTCCTGTGCAATCATCTTAAATGACTTAAAAGTAGATCAGGCTAGATTTCCATTTATATTTCATATGCTACATGAAAAGTAATCAATAAATTATGCACAGAACTGTATCACTCTCTTAGTCATTTTAAGCATGTGATGAGAATGATGGCTGGTGGCCTGAGATACTGAAGGTTGAAAGCAAATTCATATTCTTGTATGTTTGGTAACTACACATTTACTTCCTCTTCTGTTGCTTGCGTATCAGAGTTTAAAACACTATCAAAAGCCTGTGAAAATTAGGATGCATGAAATCTTTTGCTTATTCTTTATTTCCATAAGCTATCACCACAAAAAATCAGTTGGTTTGCTCTTAAATACATAACCCTGTGTATGCTGTTACTGTCTAGGTGTTTAGAAATTGATAGATTCATCATTTGTTTAGTCTTTCTCTTGGAATCCAAGATAGGTTGACTGCCACATAATTCCTTGGGTCACCTCTTTCCTGCCTTTTTAAAAAGCAACATTAAGTTTTTCATGCTGCTGGCACCTCACGTGAGCTCTGCAAATGCTCAGAAATAATCACTAATAGTTCAGTGATTGCATCAGCATATCAAGAATTTTGAAAGACCCTACTATTAAAAAGAAGAAGTGAACTTGGTATTGTTCACGTATGAGTAAATAACAGTGTTATTCACATCCTTGAAACTGTTGGATTCTTGCTATTTAACTTGGGTAGCAGATGCTTACTATCTGTCACTCCTACATCTTTCAGCTAACAATGAACGGTTCACACTGACACGTGAACAACATGTAATAACAATGAATACAAGATAGCAGACAATGGAGGACAAGTTTTAAGTAAATTACGTACTAGTGAGGTCTATTCAATCTTCAACATTTCGTTAGAACTTCCCATCTGAATGACAAGTTATGACATTAAGAATGTGAATTTTATTCTACAAACATATCTGACTGAAGAGCTCTCTTGGGGCATAAATTAATTTCACTCAGGTCACCAAATCAGAGTTACAGAAAGATGAAGTTGTCAGCACTAACAATTTAGCTGTACAGTAATCAATACACATACAGAATCACAGCAATTCAGTTAAATAAATAATAGCAAAAGTTTACATGAAATAGATTGTCCAAGAGGGCAACACATACTGTCTACCTTTTGCACAGTGCAAATGGTGCTCCATTTCACTCGTCACCTTCTTGTTACCTAACACATAAAATTTCAGAAATCCACTGAGACTCGTCTCCAGTTCCTAAAGTGTGCTTTTGCAAAAACCCAATACTAAAACCTCTTCAAGTAAAATTTCCATTCAGCTATTTGCTATACGTTTTTGATACCTCTTCTACTGCTTCACTTGATGTCCTCAAATAATTTGGCAAAAAAGTACTTTCGCTAAAAATCAGATCTTCCTTATTTTCAGAAACTTATATGCATCATCACAGAATAAAACTTAACCTATTCAGTAAAACGTGCGTAATTCTTCTCAAATTAATGCTGTCCTTGGGTGTGAATTTTTTCCCTAAAAGTTTATCAAAGAAAAATCAAGGTCAAGTCAAGTTTTAATCTTTTCCCAAACATTTCCTTTTTCTATCATATTGCCCATAGTGAACATAAAAGAGTCTAGCTAGCCATTATCTCACCTTTGTTCTTATCTTTCACTCATGACTGTGCTATATGAACGCCCTCTTCACTTCCAGAACATTTGTAAAATAACCTTAAAACCCCAGAATAATTTTAGAATCCTTTCTACAACGCAGCATTAACAAATTTTAAGACTGAACTTTGTTCTACTATTTTTCAATGACTTCTGTTTTTAAAAAATGCACTATAGTCAAAAGACAAAGATCCTATCCAAATTCCCTCTCAAACGCGTTACTGTTATACTGTAGTTAACATCAAATTCCAAGACAATATTCTAAATTTTTCAGTCTTGTTAACAAAAAGATCTGGTTCAGTCCTACTGCCATCATACACAGTATTTCATGAATAAGAACATTCTGCTTATAATTCCCATACTTGCATATCCTAGCTGTATCTCCCCTGAAAAGAAATTAATAAAATTTTTTTATAAAGTAGAAGGGCTTTCTAACTCTGTTTGTTTAAATGATAATTAGATGCTGAGTTAATGGCAACCTGTCACTTGCTAGAACAGACTTAAGCTTTTCCCCTTGGCCTTCCTCTGACTCTGTAACAGTCACAATAGTAGTTCCGGACATCCTGAAACTCACATTGTCTGGTAAGAAAGCTATAAGAAGGTTTTTCTGGTTACCAATGAAAGACAAAAATTGGATTTTACCTAGTAAGAATACCTTCCCTACTAAAATGAGACCACATTACAGAGATAGAAATTGATTCAATAAGTATTTTAATAGCTATTCACTGTGAGAATACAGGACTAAACATAATAGATAGACCATACTTTTGTAATGACCTGTTCTAAGTCACTTTTTTCCTTTTGTTTTCTCCAGCTTAGGTAATGTATGGATTAAAACCACCAGTTCCTCTTTTGTTTCTTAACTTTTAGCATTCACAGAAGAATCTTAAAATTTCACAGTACATAACAGAAAAATCAAATTGATTATATTTATTGTTACTTTCAGTTTGCTAATGCTGCAACTGTGAATTTCTTACAAGTGACTTTCATAGTTACAAGAAGTGATGTTTGACTAAGCGATATTGTATTTTCCCACAGTTTGAATTCCCATTTCTTTCTCAACATACCTAAAAAATTTTCTTATGTCATTTAAGGATTTACATTTTTAAGGAACCTTAAATATCTGCTTTTGATTCAACAACTTAATGAAGAAAAGCTATGTTGCCATCCAAACTGATTAACACATCTTTGTAAGCTGTTTTAAGGAAAATAAGTATTAGATGGCTTAGCAGGGCAACTGACAGATTGGTGAAATGCAAGATTTTAAACTGGGGTTTTTTTGTAAATGAGTATATGTTTAGGGATGCTATGAACTATTAACTGCTTGTCTATTTATTCCTCGGTCTATTTATTCCTTGCTGTATACAACTATTTTACACCTTTTTCTTTTTTTTTTTTTTTCATAAAATAGCAGGCACTTAGGAGCTTCACAGTTTAAGCCTCTTCCTGCTTATACAGTGCAGTAAACCTTATACGCAGTAAAAGAATAATTTCATTCTTGACTGTAATTTACTCTTCTCTTTCGTTTTCTCTATTCTCCATCTGCCCACATGTACATACTAAAAGTCTAAAATATTTAGAGGAAATCTCATTTTTTTTCTCTATCTTATGTGCATTTAAATTTTCAGTTGTTTCCTTGAACAATGTTTTACACACAACTCTATCCTATTAGCCAATCCTTTTCTTGAATGTATAAACCTTCTCCAAGTCTGTCTTATCGAAATGCTAATACATTTGACATCAAAATCTAATTGTATTTTACAAATACTTTTCCACAGCAAGTGTGTGTTCAGAAAAAATAGTGGGCTACACTTCATATGCAATCATGAACGTGGCTCGGTTTTTTTTTTTTCCTTAATCTCTAATGTTAGATAACTAAGCAATATGTGAAACTTACAGCTGCCCAGGCTTCTTTTCTGCATCGAGAACACAACCATTCATTATGGATTTCATGGGAGGGAACACCATAGCAACCTAGAATGAGAAAGCTGGACTGATTAATATATTCTGCCTTTCTATCTATGATATAACACAATTCAACTGTGTATAAACCCTAGTAAAACACATTTCTTGTGACCAACTAAACTTCCAATCTAAGCTCACTGTTAATTCCACACTCTATGAAATATATAAATAAGACATTCTTCCCAAAACTCAAAAAACGTCCACCAAACTGAATAAAAAAAATCAAAACAAACAAACCAAAAACCCAAACACCCCAAGCCCCAAAACCCAGGGAATTTACTATTTTCTATCAGTTCAATAGGAAATCACCCATTCTCCCTGCATAAAATGTACAATTTGAAGTAATATGCTGACATTTCTTTCACATGGACTTCTTAAAGTTAACTATTCAAGTTCTACTGCCCGTAGAAAATACTGCAGAAAATCCATGCATTCATCAGTCACTCTTGAAATAAAAAAGAATGCATGAAGGAAATTACTGCAAACCTGAAGTCAATACCAATATTCACAAGTTCTCAAATCCAGCAGGATTTCACCCTGACTACTTAATAACGACATACTAACATCACCCAGGATTTAAAATATAAGAGGAATTTAACAGCTCAGAATTGAAACAAGAATCGGAAGTTTATGATTACTGAAACTTTACAGAAAAGTTCACTATTTTCACAGCAATCATTAACAAGTAATAGAAAATGTAACATAGTCTTTAAAACAATTTAGCCAGTGACTGAAGCATTACTTACAGAAATGTTCTTCAAGTACTTCTAAAGACATACTACAAGCCTAGTTAACTATTATTTATCAATACAACAAAATTTTAAATTACATTTCTGCCAACGGAACAATTAGTTTATTTACTTGCATGAACCCGTACACAACACTTTGCACAGGAAATCAGAAGACTTGTTCCATCTTCTTCGATAAAGGCATTTGATGGATAGTTTTCAGTGTTTTCTTCACTATAAATAAAACACATCTCTGGAATAAGAGGTTTAGTCTTTTCATTTTCGAACATCAATGTTTCTGCTGAGTTTGCTTCCCAGAAAGTAGGACTTTCTTCATCATGATTGTCTGGCTGGAAAATAAAGAATATTTATCTAAGACGAAAAGAAAGGAGAATCTGTCTTACTCTTCCTTTTGACAAGGATGAAATGAATTCTCCCCTCCCATCTCTTGCACTAACAATGTAACAGTTTTATGAGAAAATTAACTGCTCCTTGGTATCTATCACAGTCATTGTATAGGTCCTTGATTTTTCATATAACTGTGAAATCTAGAACAGCACTCAGCCTGCAAACTGGTGTTACTGCAGCTGTGTTCAATGATACTGTGCCTCTGCCTCCCTTTGAGCCTTTTACCAGGGTACAGTGCAATAAGTTTTCTTCCTAGTTCCCATGCTGACGGGATTCCAGTTAAGAAGCTTCAGAATTAGTACCACAGTACCACAGCAGAATTTTCAGCTGACATTTGACGTAGGAATTCCACAAACCAATATCAAACAGTGCTCTGCATTAGACTGTTTCTACGGGAGTATTATTCCTGAGAAGGCCCAAGTACTGTGGAACCATTTCTTCAACACTGTGGGAAGGAGATATAGAGATGCTCCAATAAAAATACATTTGAAGATGGACATATAAGAAAATAGCTAAGAGGTACAAACCTATGTGGAGTAACCTTCTCCATAAGTGTAACTTCAAGGCCAAGCACACTTACACTAACACCGGTCCTACATAAACCCTAGTAGAAGGCACATATTGTCTGCAACCAAGGATAAATATAGGCGGACAGAGTATCAGTTCTAATTTTAACAATAGTGAGTTTATTTAGTTCTCATACAAATCAAACACATAGGCTTATCTTATTTCTAATTTACTGGTGATGAGGTATCTGGGCAGCTGTTTCACACTTCACCCAGAGATGGAGCTGTTAGGATCTTGCTTACCTTGTAGTATGGCATGAGAAGAGTGCAAATGGCACAGTGAGGTTCCTTTTTTGCACAAGCTGCATTGTACTCTTTTTCAGCATTGAAATTGGGTACTCTTGTCTGCCAAAGGTAGACCAGAGGCCTGGCCCATGTCTCTGTCTCTTGAACTTCCTCTTCAATTAAGGTAGTCTCAGGCAGTTCTTAAAGAAAAAAAACCCAATTATTTATATTGTAGTCCTGGAACGAAGACAAACAATGATTTTGTCATGTGCGCTAACAATGAAGATAAAACAATGCTATAAGAAGTCTGCGTGTGAATACAAATGCAGAAATCTAAAAGAACTACGTATCAGGACAAGCATGCAAACAAGTGCTTTGACACCTGCATCATAAGCTCACTGCTCTGCTCCACGTAAGAACATGAGAAAGTATGTCACCAGCTCCACTGTTTACAGTTTGTACTCATATCTACAACATTACATCTCCCTGTCCCACTCTCCAGTTCCTCGAGCCTCTACCCCCTATCCCTCCATGCACTTGTACTGGGTCTGGCTGAGCTGGAGTTAATTTCCCCGTAGCAGCCCTTACAGTGCTGTGCATTGGTAGCAGCAAGGTGCTGATAACACACCAGTGTTTTGGCTACTGCCGAGCAGGGCCGGCACACATCAAGGCTGTGTCTCCAACCCTTCTTCCACCCCCTCAGCAGTAGGCTGGGAGTGGGCAAGATCCTGGGAGGGGACACAGCTGGGGCAGATGACCCATTGCTGACGTCTGCTCAGCAATGGGAAGCTGAGGGAGAGGGGGAGGAACAGAAGGCATTCGGGTTTTTTTCAACGTTTTGCCTTCCGGGGTAACCACTACGCTTTTGGAAGCCCTGCTTCCCAGGAAGCGGTCAGACATCACCTGCTGATGGGAAGTAGAGAATAATCTTTTGGTTTTCCTTGCTTTGCTTCCACGCGCGGCCTTGCTTTTCGCTATATTAAAACTGCCTTTATCTAACTCCACGATTTTGGAGTTGTCTTTTCCATCTTATTTTTCCCCTCTCCCCTCTCTGCCCTGCTGAGGAGGGGAGTGATAGAGCGGCTTAGTGGACATCTGGTGTTTAGCCAAAGTGAAACCACTACAGCACTCTACCCTAAATTCCTTACGGATGGAACACATTGCATCCTACCAAGCAGCACAAGACAAATCACTTTGTTCATCCAGAATGGCACCTCTCAACTCTTCATGGGAACTGACAGCCATTTTCCAACAGATGGAAAAAAGAGACAAATATTATAGGCAGGGAGTACTGGGGAACAATCAGGGCTAAGATGTAGCTGGACATGCATGCTGGACCCCACTATGGGAAAAATCATTTGGTAATATCAGTGATCTGTTCTGGATGTTGTAAAATTTGTACTATTAGCCGTGTTTCCTTGCAGGACTCCATAAAGGTGATTTTACGAAATTAAATGCCTGAAGAGAAGCTGGGAAATAAAATCTCACTGAAACTCTAAAAGAAATAGCTTATTCAATAGGAGTAATCTAAAAATGTAGTAACTTGCTGTTGAGAAATATGTAGAAAGGGGAAAGCTCTGAACAGGAGACTAAGTGTAAAACCCTTGCCCCAGTGAAATCAATGGCATAATTATTAATAATCCAGTTAACACCAGAATTCCAGCCTAGTCACATTTTCGAGCTGGTTGGAAATCTCAAGCCATCTTCACAAGCAACCTAGTGACTTTGCCACCTGCAAAATACACAGACTATGAGGAGCAAAATGCCTTCATAGTAGAAAGGAAAGCATTGCTGACAGGAGATGTTAAGCGTATTTTTCTGAATTGGGTCCTTACCACTGCTCTGATTAATGATAAGGTCTGCGGTTCTGTTCATTCAAGTGGACAGTGCCTATTATATCTTTCATGACCAATGAGAAGGCATGTAGGTGTCAATGTGACTATGGGAGGGAAATTGTGGAAAGTTATTGAATAGAACTTTTAGATAACAAGAAAAGGTCTATAGCATACAGTCCTTCCCTAATGATATACTTAAGAAAAACTGTACATTTCAGAAAAAGAAAATTTGAACAACGGAGAAATGTTTAATGAAGTACATTAAGCTGAATCATCACACCTTCAGCCCATGACTGACTTCATCGACTTCAAGAAAAAGTAAAGGCTTTATGGGTCTTCTCCTATAATAAACTGTCACACATTGCCACAAAAGCACTACATCTTTGATAGCATTTTTATCAGTGTTGAATAAAATATGGATTCAAATATTTGTCTACAAGTAAGCAAAAAAATAAATTAATGTATCCTGCATGTGAATTTTACTCCTTTTTTTATAGTTTGTCAAGAGAACAAATATCAATTCAATAAATATTTGCCAGTAATCCAGGTAGAAGGACAAATACAAAATATCTGAAAAGAAGCTGTCTCTGAGTCAATATTCAGGAGCAGAGCTTTATGGTGAATAACGCAGCTCTAAAAGAAGAGCAGTGAAGATGTAGCTGAACAAAAGGAAGAACTGAAAATATAAAATGCCAGCATCATTTTTATAACTTCCTGAATTACTTCTTTTTTAAGTTAAAAGCTTACTAAGTTTTTAGTTAAAAACATTCTGTCCAATCATATTTTTTCTATTGTGTGCAATTTTCAGAACTGTAAAATAAATAGCTCTGAAATCTATGCCTCTACTTCCATTTCTACCAATTTAAATTTTCCCTCACAGAACAGTCTCACAAGTGGCTTTATCTTTGCTAACTTATTTTCCGAATTCTTTCTTTGACATTACTGTCTTTCAGGAGCTTATACTGCCATTATTTTAATTATTTTCATTATAGTTGTGACCTCACAGAGAATTCAGGGCTTGATTGTGCCCGATGAAGAAAACAGAGAGGAATGCAAAATTTGCTATGAAGGTTTGTAACTTACATCCTCTGTATCTATTATCCACTTTGAAACTGAAATCCTTTGATTGCACCACTCCTTATCACTGCTGAATAATTCTCCCATGAAGGTTCAAGTCTTCACCCTGAATCTCAGTCTATTATGCCCCTCTTTAGTCAAAAAACTATCTTCAGATTTCCAGTCATAGAATCAATTCTAGGATGACAACTCTAGTTCTCGAACATAGTGCTCTGGTTTCCCACTGCCTCCAGCACACTGCTGAGTTCATGACATATTGGTTCTGCTTTTGACATGAATAATATTTGTATCTTAACTACATATAAACACCACAATTTCAGTTCCCTCTTGTGTGATCTTTACAAATCCTTTCCAGACCGAAGGAGTGAAAAGAATGCAAGAGTCAGGAATAAAGCTGACAGCACTCTTACAGCATGTTCTTGCTTTCAAGAGCTTTGTATTTCAAACCTCATTTCAAATGAAGCCAAAGTGTCATATGCAGATGTACCAGACCGCATCTTTCATAACCTCCAAAAAAATTAACATTACTTTAATACATTTATTTTCCCCTTTATATTATCACAGAATCGTAGAATGGCTTGGTTGGAAGGGACGTTAAAGATCATCTGGTTCCAACCACTCTGCCACAGGCAGGGACGCCACTCTCTAGATCAGGCTGGCTAGTGCCCCATCCAACCTGGCCTTCAACACTTCCAGGGATGGGGCATCCACAACTTCTCTGAGTAACCTGTTCCAGTGCCTCACCACCTTCACAGGGAAGAACTTCCTCCTAATGTCTAATCTAAATCTATCCTCTTTTAGTTTAAAACCATTGCCCCAAACCTGTTCTTTGCTTACAGTGGGAAGGACTCTGCTCCCTCAGCCCCCACCTAGAAGTCTGGGGACTTGAGAGACGTGGGAATCCTGACTGCCAATGAAGACTGAGGCAAAGAAGTTGTCCAGTACCTCAGCCACATCTGTTGGTACCAGCTCTCCGTCTTCATTTGCCAAAGGCAGTACACTCTCCTTAGTCTTTCTTTTCCGGTCAATGTAACTGTAGTACCCTTTCTTGTTATTCTTTGCATTCCTTGCCAAGTTTAGCTACCTGCCAGTGCCTTGGCTTTCCTGATCCTGTCCCTGCACATCTGGGACAGTGTTTCTGTAATCTTCAGAGGGCATATGGCCGTATTATGTTTAGAGAAACTACTTTCAGTTACTTACTGACTAGCAGTAAACCCTCCTCATTTACTTCTGATCTCTAATATCTCTATTTGGGCATTCTATGTCCCTTCAGGTATGACTGTCTTCTCAATGCTCCCTACTGCTGTCTCTTAGCCTCTTTGCATGAACTTTGGTACCCAAGCTCTTTGATGTGATCCTTCTGCACATTACACCCTGCAGCTCTCACTCTTCTCCACCATAACAAGCCCAGAAGCTCAGCCAGGAAAGGAAAAATATCCCTCCTCCTTTCAGAGGACTAGCTAACCCAGTACGTCTTAAAGGCATGTAACACTAACAGCATATAAAATTAAGAAAAGAGTGTTCTTAAGGGATATGAGATTTGTCTGATCCTCTGTTATCACTACTGTATGGCTTGTGAATTTCAGTTCTCTTCAAGAACTTCCTAGGCAACCTTGATCATAATTTATCATCTTTCGAGGACTTCAGAAATATTAGTTCATCTCCTTAGAATCAACATTCATTGACCCACCCAATGAAATCTTAAAACATCAAAAGAAATTGATATTAAAAAAAAAAAGTTAGAGAGTGTGTGATTCCCATTACAGAATATGACAACAATGCTGCCTTTAACAACTTTCTCACCAGGTAAAATATGTACTCTTCTATGTAAATATCCTACATCAGTAGAACTTCAGCAGTTTCACTTTGTGCGGTTTTAACAAGGTGCAGCAATATCATTGACAGGAAGAACTTCCAGGTCAGCTTCTCAGGTAGTAAAGGTAGAGTTACCTTACTGCTTTCCATGATGTCAGAAAAGTTACGTACCATAAGTAAAAACTGAGAATCTGGTTATCCAAAACAGGCAAGGAAATAAAAAACAGCTCTCAGACTGTTTGAAAGCATACAGGATATAATCACGTGATGTAACAAACACTGCTGTCTTGGTACTGTTTATAGAATTTCTTCACTTACCCATTTGATAATTCCAAAGCACTATTTATGTCCCAAAAAACTTTTTTTTTCCTATTTATCTAGTACTTCTCAGTTCCTCTTGTTCTTTTTAATGACTCCTTTCATTACTTACTACCTAACTGAAGAGCAATGAGTGACTTAGCGGAAAATATATTTAATTTCCCGACTCATGCCAGTACGTGTGGTTTCACAGGGTAGACATTCAGGTGCCTCATGTGAGCTCAGTGGTTTTTTACTATATGTATCTACTAGAAGTACGGAAGTGCTCAGCACTTTTGTTTGCTTCTATGCAGTGGTATAAAGGACACCGGGCAACTGCAACCTCCAGTTGCCTCCATTTAAAATTCACCTTAACTGAGGAGTCTCAGAGTAAGAATGGAGAACAACTTGCAGTGTCCGTAACAACTGAAAAATCTCAGGAGCTCCACTGTTATAAGCAGGCATACTTTCTACTTCAACTACATATCAGTGCCATTTCCCGGGACTCAACACTTGTAAAAACCACAGTGGGAGCATCAGTTCCCACAGTCAAAGAGATTAAAACATCACCTTCCAAAAATCACACATCTGCTTTCCAAGACCAGTACGTAATGTTTCATGAAGCACTATGAACATGAGGTTTCACTAAAAATCTCATATTCAGACTTCTTCTGAAAGACCTTGAGAATGTTGTCTCAGTTCTGGTAGAGCAAGTTTCGATGAACACTCACTTATGTAATGCTGCCAACCAACACCACTCTACAATGTACGCCACTATTCAGTCAAACCTTCTTTGTAATAAACTGGCCTGGCTCTAAGAGCAGCTACCAAGGGCACAAGACAGACAATCAGAAAGACTGAACTTGAAATGGAGCTAGAGAATCGACCTTGGCTTCTGTGTCTGCTGTAACCTGGATCAAATCACTGACACTTCCTCACAGCTGACTGCCAGTAAGTCTATGAACAGGACTCTGTACAGTTGCGTAGCAGAATTCCCTGGTGAGAATTCTGATGTGTGATCTGCCTTTCTCAGCTTTTCAGCATGAAACCTGCACTTCAAATTAAGAATTAATCACGACAAAAGTGAATAATGCATTCTTGACATTCTTTGGTAAAACGTCAGATCAATTTAACTATAGTAAAGGTTACACCTTGCTGTCAGAGGAAATAAAAAAAAATACAGGAGTTGAACCTGCTAGCCATGACAAGGAAACTTAATATACATTTGCAGCTCAATTGACAGCACTGTTCAAAAGATTGCAAACTCTCACGCATAACATATAGGCACACTGACAAATACTCAAAGAACCATCTTTAGAGTCTTCAATCTATTCCTGTTGTTTAATCTCCATCTGAATCATGACACTCAATTTTAGATACAGTAATTATTCTCATAGCAACAAATATTGCATCAAAAATTGAGGCCATCACTTCAGCTACAAAAAACCCCGTATCTTTAGCAGAATACCTTCTCACACATCACCATGTTCAAGTGTAAATATTACGCTTAACCTGAAATACAAGCGCTACTCATAGGAATTCAAAATTGTTTCACAATGCAATAGAACTATAATTATTTGAATCTTACCATCAAGCTTGCTCTTTTCCTGAGACCATTTGTCCCAAGAGAACTTCACTACATAAGACACAGTGATCAGAGGCTGACTATACAAAGCTGTGCTCACTCTCTACTTCGAAGAGAAATTATGAGTACCATCCAGCTCACTTTCTCAGTATATATTAAAATGCCACAACTATAAAAATACAGTAGAGGGTTTCTTTAATGGCAATAATGACAATCCTCTGTTTATCATGTTAAGCCTTTACAAAATGGAATGGGACATACCTGAGGAATTATACGAAATAAAAATTAAATAACCTACACTAAAATAAACCATTTTTATATTTAAAAGGACTGTCTACACAACATCTAGCACCACATAAAAATTCAATTCAACTATTTTTTTTAAAAGATACTAAAAAAATGGGACACTGTGTAAGAAAAACACATATAAAGACCTGTACTTGCACCACTTGAAACATCCGGATGTTTGAAACATGCAGATGTAATTGCTGAGCCACTCTCCATCATCTATCAGCCATCACGGTCAAGCAGAGAGGTCCCAGAAGACTGGACGCTTGCTAATGTGACGCCCATCCATAAGAAGGGTCGTAAGGACGATCCAGGGAACTACAGGCCTGTTAGCCTGACCTCAGTGCCAGGGAAGGTCATGGAACAAGTCATCTTGAGGGCAATCATGTGCCATGTCCGTGACAACCGAGGGATCAGGCCCAGCCAGCATGGGTTTGTGAAAGGCAAGTCCTGCCTGACCAACCTCATCTCCTTCTATGACCAGGTGACTCGCCTGGTGGATGAGGGAAAGGCTGTTGATGTAGTCTACCTAGACTTTAGCCAAGCCTTTGACAAGGTCTCCCACAGCATTCTCCTGGAGAAGCTGGTGGCCCATGGCCTGGACAGGTACACTCTTCACTGGGTTCA
>VWZZ01007294.1:10228-83974 GCA_013399095.1 Psophia crepitans | reverse complement strand
ATCCTGGCTTGTATCAGGAATAGTGTGGCCAGCAGGAGTAGGGAGGTGATCGTCCCCCTGTACTCAGCCCTGGTGAGGTCGCACCTCAAGTACTGTGTTCAGTTTTGGATCCCTCAATACAAGAAGGACATTGAGCTGCTGGAGCGTGTCCAGAGAAGGGCAACAAAACTCGTGAAGGGTCTGGAGCACAAGTCTTACAAGGAGCAGCTGAGGGAACTGGGCTTGTTTCGTCTGGAGAAGAGGAGGCTCAGGGGAGACCTCATTGCCCTCTACAACTACCTGAAAGGAAGTTGTGGCGAGCTGGGGGTCGGCCTCTTCTCGCAGATAACTAGCAACAGGACCAAGGGAATGGCTGCAAGTTGCGCCAGGGAAGGTTCAGGTTGGAGATTAGAGGAAATTTCTTCTCAGAAAGGGTGGTCGGGCATTGGAACGGGTTGCCCAGGGAGGGGGTGGAGTCACCGTCCCTGGGTGTATTTAAAGAAAGGTTGAATGTGGTACTTAGGGACGTGGTTTAGTGGGTAATAGGTGGTAGGAGGACGGCTGGACTAGATGATACTGGAAGCCTCTTCCAACCTTAATGATTCTATGATCTACATAGGCATGACACCAAATCTCATAGCTAAGGCAGATCAATCACAGTCAGGAAACAAAATTAAATATCATAGAACTTTTACAATGAATCATCCTTGGAAAGTCCAAAACATGATCACTAAGTTCACATCATGAAATAAACTCTAACTTTAAAACAGCCCCTACCTTTGCAGCTGTAAATTAAACTTCACGTCACCCTTGTGCAACAAGTAAGAGTCAAAGACTTTCTAAGATTTAGGTCATTAACAAGGATGTGTTACTCAAAGAAAACAAATGCTAAATTATCATTCAGAGTTTTAAGAATTCCTTGATGCCAGAGACAGAAACAAAACAAAACCCAAAAAACAGTAACAGAAAAACCACCAAAAAAAAAACCCCACCCAAAAAACAAACCCCAAACCCCAAGATGATCTTATCTTTAAGACACTTAAAAGGAGCTCAGTGCTCAGTATTTTCAAGGACAGAACAAGAAATTTTGGGCATCTCATACATGGAAGAGTCTGCTAATATTAAGCAGACGTTCCTTCATTCTGCCTAACAAACACTGGCAGTCTCCTGAAGTATGATCTTGATGATGGAAGTATATTTTGTATGTAAATCAGGGCACTGTTCCTCTAATTTACACTTTAATATTCCATGCAGCCTGTGTCCCATCAATAAACACCTAAACCTGAAGAAAGCCCAGAGGACACGTGCAAGGGCTCTGTGCTGTTGAATCTCAGGGAAGAATCTAGGGAGAGACTGTACATAGCGGTTGCAAAGGAAGCCAAATTTATCTCAACATAAAGAGGAAAGGGTGGCCTTAGATTTAGATAAATGGCTGTATCAACTGGGTGGATTGGCTGGTTGTGTAAACGTTTTTCCCTGAGTTAATGAGAAGACTGCAAATGTCTTCCTGACCCCGACAGACCAGAATATGAGAAATGCGCATAAATAGCGCAGTCCAATATAGACTATAAAAATTGAACACTGCATAAAATTAACATTGAAGAGACCAACAGGCTTGACCTGACTTCAACCCACGTACTCTTTTCCAGCAAATGATGGCACCCAGCAAATTGTGACAGTGAGCATACACAGACCAGTAATGGGAATCACATTTATATTGTGATCCAACTGTACACTGCAATATACTTGCCATATTGTGCTTACATTGTGATTTCAGTACATTGCTGTACCACTCTGCTAATGCAAAATCCTGTGTAACACCTAATATCTTCCAGTAAGTTTGGTATTAAATACTTCTGGTGTGGGACGTCTAAAAGAACCTGATCAGAGAGTATCAGGCTCTGGCACAGGGAGGACAGAATTCAGTTCTTCAGTACTGGTACTTAAATTGTATTTACAAGGAAAAAGACTGACTTGAGTTCTGACAGGGTGTTAGGCATTACAGTTTAAACCAGCCAGAAACTTCTCGGATAAGACACAGACCCTCAAAGTTGAAGCATATGTTTAAATCAAGTTCAGAGACCCCTTACTGGATACACTTTGACAATATATCCTAGTTGGATTAAAACACCTTATCAATACATCATTAAATACATCACTGATTTTGGCATGCCATGCTAATAACTATGTGGAGTAGCCTTCACACAGTGAGAGGGACATTTCTGCCTCTCAGCCTCCCAAGGAGAGTTTATCATGCAAGTCTGCTAGCATGCACTTCTTTTTTTTTTTTTAAATACTCTTATATGAATGAAGCCTGTTTCTTGTAACTTCTGTTATATTTCTGGCCGCAATTGTATCACA
The DNA here is from genome assembly GCA_013399095.1 of Psophia crepitans. Lineage (NCBI taxonomy): Eukaryota > Metazoa > Chordata > Aves > Gruiformes > Psophiidae > Psophia > Psophia crepitans. The sequence continues at coordinate 81,634 of VWZZ01007294.1, read as the reverse complement.
TATTCATGCTGAAGTCTAAAATGGATTAATAGCAGCCCAAAAAAGAGTACTAATGGGATGATGTAATGCAGGATATTCTTATGCATTTAAATAACATCCCCCACTAGCAGTGGTCACAGATCTACGTTTTCCATAAATCACCAAGACTTCTATATTTCACTGCAAGTATAATGCTTTGTGGTAATATTTACCAGATCTAATTCATAATGGGGTTAAACATTTTGTTTCTGAAGGGGATAAAACAAGTGCTCTTTTTTCCAGAAGAAAAGCAGAAACACTTGATTAGCCAAATAATGACTTTAAATAAAAGCATAACATTTATTATAAACCTTACTGTATTATATAACAATTCAGCCATAGGGGTACAGGTACTAGAAGGTGATTAGCAATGCCAAACTCCATACCATTTCCTGCTATCATATTGGCACCTGAAAAGAATATTTATAGCGGGTTAATTAATCTCTGTAATGTTATTTCGGATACAGCAGTGCTCATTTACGTGATTATTTATATGCATCTGTATCCCTTTAGATACATAAGTGAAACAATTCATTAAAACAAACTGTGTAAATAAAAAGAAAACTGTTTTCTACAAAGAAAAATCCTTCTATAACAAAGTACTTATAGTTACTGTGCTGCTTTCCAAGTGGGTAAGTGAATGAAATAAATGTTTTCACAAATGTTACTGGTTTAATAGTTTGTGGCAAACTTGCTCCAACACTCAGTACTACTGCTTTGAACATTTTTTGCTTACTAAGTTAAACTCAAATTCTCAGACAGAAAACATTTGGGCCATTTGCAGACTGGGTTGTTGCCAGTATTTGCTGATTTAACCCAGCAGATGTGAAAAGCCATAGATGCTAATACAGTACAATTTGCTTTTGCCAATCTCAACAATGATTTTGCTGCTTGGGGTTATGTTCCACTGATGTTTCCTGGCTTTGTACAGCAGCATTCTCTGCTATGAAGAGCATAGCAGCATCTGTTATTTTTCAGGTAGTTGAGCATAATCTCAGCCCTGGGAGGCATTATCTATAGTTTCAAATGTCCTAGAGGAAATAATAATAATAAAAGAAAAAGTCAGTCAGGGAAAAAGACTTGCAACTCCAAAACTTTACTGTTCCTGCAGTATATCAGCAAACTCAGTTTCAGAAATTGTGTTTCTTTTTTTTCAGTAATGAAAACAGATTTCATAGCAAAATATGAAAATGTAAAGTTTTAATTTCTTGTACTGGACTTGAAATTTAATTTCTTTTATAGTACTGTACGGTAATAGTATTGTAAAGTATGCACACATTTTTTGTTAAAGAGTCTTATACCTGAATTACCAATTAACACTTCACTTCTTATAAAAATTCTATGTAAGACAACCTAAGACCAAGAGGCTAAAAAAAGTTTAGCTCACAAAAGAAACTAATGTTACAGAAAAATGTAAAACTAGTTGTAGCAGATCTTGTTTTGAAATGCTAGAAAAATTAAGACTTCAAAAATTTTTTACAAGTCAGTTTCACAGAATGGAAAGATGCATTTAGATACTAGGATACTCTGATTTTTCATGAGCATATCATTAGAGTTAGGTAAAGAAATTCATGTTTGTTTTGTGATTGAACTGTATATTGCAACTGCCACATTTTGCTAAATGTAATTTGCGATTGAACTGTCTATTACAATTGCTACACTCTGCTAAATGTCATTTGTACTTGCATGGTGTCCTGGTTTCAGCTGAGAGAAAGTTAATTTTCTTCACAGCAGCCAATATGGGGCTGTGTTTGGGTTTGTGCTGGAAGCAGTGCTGATAGTGCAGAGATGTTTTTGCTGTTGCTGAGCGATGCTCANCGGGGGGTGGGGTGGGGGGGCAGCAGCATTCAGAGTGATGGCGTTTGGCTTCCCCAGTAACCATTACGTGTGACAGAGCCCTGCTGTCCTGGGGATGGCTGAACCCCTGCCTGCCACACGGAGTGGGGAATGAATTCCGTGTTTTGCTTTGCTTGTTAAACTGTCTGTATCTGAACCCACAAGTTTTCTCACTTTCACCCTTCTAATTCTCTCCCCCACCCTGATGTTGGGGAGTGAGTGAGCAGCTGCATGGTGCTCAGCTGCTTGCTGGGGTAAAACCACAACACACTGATTTAAGTGCATTGCTGTATGGCTCTGCTAAATTGAAATCCCATGTAACTTCAACTAATTTCAAATAAGAAAACTCTGAACCTTCATTAAACCCTCCACATGTGGAATATCTAAAAGAACTTGGTCAGAGTGTACTATACTCTGCCATCAACTGGCATAGTTGGCAGAATATTCCCAAGGGTGAGCAGTAGGCATTAAAGTAGTAATAATTAACTTTAGCAAAAACATGCTTTCTGATTCGGTGTTAAGTCACAAAAATAGGAACCTATTAGAGAAAACCTGCATCGCGATTAAGAACAGGTATTGATAAGACTGGCTGCAAACAGGACCGCTACCATTTAGAAGAGGAGGCAAAATTGCTACAACTACTAGCAAAGGTTGGAAAAATCTCACCAGTAACTTTGAAAGGGAGGGATGGCAAAACCATAACCAGGATTTTTCATGGACAGCAGAACAAATCACTGATCCCATTGATATTTAGGATGAATTTGAAAAATTGAAAGGTTGAAGAAAGTTGAAGAAAGGAGAGAAAAACAGAGCTTCGCAGGTTGCTGGGTATTTACTTGTGAGTAGTAGTGCAGAAGTTAGGAGAAACAAACACAAAGCACGCTAGAACAAGAAAGAGAAATAGTTATAAAACATAACGTAATGTGTAAGTAATGTACATAGACGATCAGAATAAGTTCTTAGACGCAAAGTTGCAGCCTCAAATCATATGTGATGCTCATACAGGTAGGGATAATTTACTACGGTCTACTGAAACAGACCTCATTCAAGTGATGGTCACCACATATACCAAGGACAACGAATGATCAAGAGGTATCCGCTTTGATACTGATCCTTTTCAGGGTAATGCTTGAGATGACTCATGAGAAGAAAGTATTGTGAAAGTCTCTGCTCCCAAGGCAAAAAACAAATGAATAAAGAAATCAATGGGCCTGAACCAGTTGCAACCCACACATTCCTTCCCCAATACTAGAAACATTCAGTATTATGACAAAGAGCATATTATTAGACAGCATTAATGAAACTCACATTTGTATTATGACTGAACTATATACTACAATTGGTACGCTCTCATAAACATAGTTTGTACCTGTATTGTGATTTGAATGCATGCATTTGTATCACTCTGCTAAATCAAAATCCCATGTAACTTCAAGTAATTAAATTTTCAATTATGCACTGAATTTTTCATATCTGGAATAGCTAAAAGGACCCTGTCAGACTGTACTGGACCCCAGCTCTTTCCTCTTAACAAATGGCGAAGTAACTATGATCTATTTGATTAACATTGCTATACTGCTGGTAAACTAGCTTCAAATAAGCTCTGAGGATTCATGGCATAGAGAATCAGTTTGCATATACATAACATGTAAAACTAGTTTCACAGGACTTTAGTGTTGACATTTTTTAAAATTGTCATTTTATTTTGCTTACTAATTTCTGCAACAAAATCATTCTCTACTTCAAACTATGGACCATAGAAATACCTTCTAAATATAAGGGGTAAATATTAATCTTTCATTCACTTAAGTCCCTAAATAGCTGCACAGCTTTCTTCTGAATACGGAATGAAGAATAGTTAAGGATCAAATTGTCTAAGATGTCTAATGATGCTGACTACTTAAGCTAAAGCACAAGCAACAACTGATACTAAAAAACATGAACTACCTAGTGACTCCATAAATACAGATACTTATCATGTCCAAAAACCAAGCTCAAAGATGACCCACTAATGAAGCAACTGTATTGAAATGTGGACATGAGGCCACAGAAAGGGAAATGTTCTTATATCTGTAAGAACTGCCAACACAAAATAAGTATAGCTTATTTGTATTATAATTTCTGGTTTTATATATACATGTATATATACATGTACATTACAGCAATTCCAGTAATTCCACCTGTCCTTACTCTGTGCAAGTTTAAGGAATAGCCACTGTATTTATAATTTAGTTCAAGAGGCATCTCATCACAACTGAAACAGAAACAAAAGAAAACATGCTGGAATTTACTGCATAGCCTATCAGCAAAAAATGTGGCTGTCACTGCAAAACCATTACAAGAACGAACTACAAGCTAAAGACTGGCAGATACGTGCTCTCTTGAAAAGCTTTGATTCACACCATTGTAAAAGACTTATTACCAGCTGCTTTCTCCATTTCATTCCCCACGTAATTCTTTTACAATTTTTAATGAACAAAATTTTTACTTGCATTCCAACTCAATTTGGTTGCAGTCACCATACTTACCAGCTAGAAGACTTGATCAACAGCTAAAACTAGATTGGAATTTTTAGGAACTGCTATTGCCATCCACAGACATGCTTACTGATTTACTAACGGAACACCATAGTTAGCTATACAGTTTCAAGAGCTTACTAAAGCTCATTTAAGCTAACCAACTCCAACTGTAGAATATTTATTTCAATGTACATTTATTTCACATAATTACGAATTACTTAAATCTCAATGTCTGATCATGTATCACTTTATCCCAGAATTTGGTACATATGATATCAACAAGGTAAAATTAGTGTATCATAAAGGATTCAGTGAAATACATACATACCTCTACATAAAAGACAAAACCATTATTTTAGTTAATTCTTCCTCTTTATTTAAAATTAGTATCTCATGAATCTCTGGAAACTTAAGGGATGACTCCTGAAAACCAACACTGCAGTGGTCTCTACCAATCACCCACTGGAGTTATATTATCAGTGTAAAAGTATTAGCCTAGTAGGCTTTTTCTCCCCAATTTTCCCTCTGCCTTCTAAGATTTTTCAAAGCTAGCACACAATCTAATTCTTACTATTTTCTAAAACACACTACAAAACTTGTCCAACTTAGTTTCAGTATGTGCATCTGTACAAAAGTGCAAAAATAGAGACAACTTTTTCCAGTCTTCAGATACCTCTTGCCTCTTGATAAAAAGGGTCACTGAGACACGACGGAATAATTCCGTACTTCTTCCTTATTCTAGAAATTAGAATTTCATTCACTATACTACCAAGTACTATACAGTCCAATAAATACCCAAGTATTTAAAGCCACTAGAGTGTTTTAGAAATATTACAGAGCAGGTTCACCAACATACTCTCAAGTTATGCCACTCCAGAGACAAAACCAGTACCAAGTGGGGAAAACATCTTTTATGGTTACTTATTTCTCTCAGGCAGCACAAATCTAGCTTATGTCAATATACCATTCCAGCATAAGTGCCTCTGGGCAAAACACAATCGAAATTCGAGGAACCAGGTTACTTGAATGCTTACAGTTAAGATTGTGCTTAAGTTCTTCACTAAATCAAGGCCTCGGGTTGTTACTTTCTTCATAAATTAAATATGGAAGATGCAAAGCAGAAAGATTTGATCACAGGTCCAAATTCATATGACTCTTCATAAATCAAGTATGGAAGATGCAAAGCAGAAAGATTTGATCACAGGTCCAAATTCATATGACAAATCAGTGCCTGAATTGGAATTATAAATTAATAGCTTCAGGCTACAGTCCCTGCACAGATCACTAAAACAAATATCCCATAAACACTCCATACACTAGACAACAATTACATTCAACCTCCCTCAAGGATCAATTTCTTAAGTGTAATTATTTTGTACATTTAAAAAATATATATTACAGACACTTCTCAGCCAAGAAAAGGCATTTAGTAAAATCCCAATGGCACTAAAATCAAGTCACTTCCAATACTGATGGTTTACAAAGCAGCTTCAGATTCTGACAAAGGCAATGATAACACTACAGGCTAGGGGGTTTTTTAGTTTGGGAAAAAAAAAGAAAAGATTACTACTATGATATCTTGAAACTAAGATAATTTATTAGGCAATCCTCTGTACCAATACCTCAGGGAACTAATCCTCGTTAAAAGCAAGTCATACATTTTCTGTGTTTCTCTTTGGACCGTAATTATAGAAACAGAAGCTCAGCTCCAGAAGATAATCTTACAAAAGAGACATTTGTCTCCTGGGCAAGCATCATATCCAGTTTGCCTACCTACTCCATACCTATCCTTGCGAAGGTTATTGAGAGGCTGCACTAATGTAGCACGAACACCATTTTCATTTAGACACACTTGATAATGAGAAATCATACATGTCTCTGTATCTAATACTGCAGTTCTATCCACTCCTTTAAGAGGTAAAACAGTACATTTAAAAACTAAGAAAGCTGCACAATCAGAATGGTAAGGTTCATCTAGAGGACAATGAGTCCTAATGATCACTACATATACCACTGTCCAGTAAATGAGGCATAAATCTTAGAGGAAATGGTTTGTATTCCCCTCTTGAATCAAAATAATGGTTGGTCTTAGGTCCTGGCATTTCTAGGTGCCCACTCTAAGTCAAATAAGTGCTGCCTGTGAAAGATGTCAAGGGACACGAGCCAACAGTGGCAATAATCAGATTTGTCAGCTCTTGCCATTTCTGGAGATGAGCTGCTAACCCACGAGGTTGACAGGAGTACTGGACAGTCAGGAAAAGCTTATATTTGACCTTTCAACTTCTCCCTTTCCTAAATATCTACTAAAGATTCCTACCACAATTCGGTAAAGTTTTTTTGAGTCTTCAGGATACCACATGCTTATGTAAGTGCTAGAACATTTTATTAATTATGGTAATACAACCTTGAAAATTTAATTTAAAGAAATCAGAAGCAATGTGGCTGCCAGAGGAAAGGAGAAAAAACATTATTCTAGTGTAGTGATACCACTGTAAGTGGTAGTGTTGGTCTCTTCCAATGCTAGATGACGTAGTATGAAAAATGCAATTCTGTATTCGATTAACTCCTACTCACACAAGATTTCTAATGAAGTAAAACTCCGCTCAAAATCAGAGCAATAAAGTATGGGAGTGAAAGCAATACTGTAAATTATAACACAAATGTGGCAAAAACAAGCATGCCTCTATCAACAGGTTAACAAACACTTCTCTATCTTGTAAGTAACATCAGAAAGTAAGAGTTAACATTTCTTTCTGAAATACGTAAGACTCTTCAAGCAGAATCTGCCATTTTAAGCTCTGAAGTGAAAAAATCATAATTGCATCTACATGTGTAACTTTTCCCTATTTCAGCATGCTTAACTTATTTATGACATTACTGAACACACCTTAAATGGTTTGACTACCAGTATCAGCTCAGTCACGTCTCACAGGATGCTGAGAGTGAACATTAAAACTGAAGGTTTATTTTATGTCATAGCAGAAGGAAAACTATAGCTGCAAAACTAGCAATTTTCACTAATCAAGTTCTTATCCAAGCCACTTTTTTGATTCACAGTAGCTTTTTACTCTTTCAGTTTCCTCTATCTTAAAAAGTAACACAAGCAAGATGTTTTTCAACTTCTGAATCATATTTAAAACACTAAAAACCATACACAAATAAACCGATACTGAATTCAATCTATATACTATTATTATATCATTTAGGGCAGCAGGAAATTTCAGTCAACTTGAATCTAAAAACACGTTCTAATGTTGCATGCCCAAATATTGCTGGGAAGAAATCTCTGGGACCAATCAATGTGCATCCAAAGTCAGTATGCCTTCTCCTTCTGCTGAATTTGCTTTTTTATTGCTTAAGTGAGCAGAACTATAACTGCATTAAACACAAAAGAATAATATTACCACAAGCTAATATACTGCGTTGAGAATAAGACCAAGGTTCATTACATAAAAATTATTAGTATTCTGAGTGTGACATACAGCTCACACTGTGCTGCTGCACTTGTTTTTCTAAACTGGCAGCCTAAGCTATAATTTCTGGGATTGATTCCCCAGCCCCCAGTATTTCTCATTGCTCAGTCCTTTAGGCATTAATTCCATAAAAACAATCATAACAAGGGAGAGTCAGAAGTCAGACATACACAGAGAAAGGCTTCAGGGAGAGTAAAAAAAAAACACCAAAAAACAAAAAACAAAACAAAACAAAACAAGACAAAAAAAAAACAAAAAACAAACCTGCACAACACCAATAGACCAAAAAGAAACAATTAACCCAATCATTTTCTGTAGAAGTAACATTCAGATCATAAAGAAACATACACATAAAAAAGCATATGTAGTGATAAAAAGAAACCACAAAACTCAATGTCCAAGCAATCCTGTGGGATAAAAAAAAGGGAATTTCTGCCTCTATTAATAGTGAATCCACTAAGTCTCTGCTAAGATTTAAGCCTGCTATTAAATATTCTGCTTGCAAATGATGGTTCTGAAATGGCTGACAGTGTCAAAGAATGCTGCCTTCATATTATTATGGCACCTGATCAACTCTATTTACAGAAACCGCTTAATAGAACCCTAGTATATGAAGGACGTCAAATATATTAATCTGAATATAAGTTATCTGTATTAGAAATGGGTATAGACTATCCAGCTTGTGGAAAGTGACATGATTTGCAGATGAACTATAAAGCAAAATCACTTAATTTTTCATAACAGCACTAGCCGTTATCTTCTTCCTCCTCCAATTTTTTTATAGTTATGATTTTAATGGACCTAGAAAAATTAAATTATAAACTAATGCATAAATACACAAATCCTCCTTGTAAAGGAATAGATGAACTCAAAAGTTACAGCACCAAGAGACTGTAGTATCATAGCCACTACCAGCTTCATTTTTGTTCAAAAAATACAGAAAACAAGAACTAAGTAAGTATGCGTGCTGAATTATATTTCTGGTAAATCCAAAATATGGATGAAGCACCTTCATAAATAGGAGCATAGTCGTTAGTACATTGATACTGATTACTCCCTCAATACCTGACAAAAACATTCTTGAACGTCATCAGAAAAATCTCCATTGACTGGCATTCATCTAACCACAGATTAACTTGCATGCCAGGATGTGCCAGGAAAGCTAATGAGGCTTCAGTTTGCCTGTCTCCCTCAGCAGTTCTTCAATTCTCTGTCTTGCATGTAAACATTCTGCTCACCCAAAACCTATTGTCTCTCTTCTGGTGTTCTCACAAAAGCAGGCTGATAAATTAGATCACAATGACAGACACATGAAAATATCATAATTCCATTTCCAGCTAGAAATACCAATAACTGCCATGTCCAATACAACTCTTAATTACTTCCTTCAATCAATAAGCAGACAGGTGCTTAATAGCTACTTGGAATGATTTTAAGATAACTTTATCTTTCCTAACAAAAATACATCCTAATCTACAGTATGAACAATCACCACGTAGAGAAAAGATTGGAAAGGCTATGACTTCTTCTTGGGATTGTGCTACTTTCACATAAAATAAAGACACCAGGAATCTGACAAACCAGTGCCTAAAATGGCAAACAAAGAGCAGAATCCTTCAGATTAACAAACCAGTGTCATCACGTCATCATCTAGCCAGATTATATCACAGACAATCCTTGTTTAAATGGGAATTTTACGCTATGTTTTTACTATATCCTTGAAAAAGCATCAGCAGGCAAAAGGAATATAATCTCTAATTAAAAAAGAGCAATTTCACTGCAACCTACCACATACTTAAATCTTTAATTACTTTACTAGATTAATCTTAATATTAATATCATCCTTTCTGTGCAAATCACCATAACACTTTCTGAAATAGGCTCCGTCTGGCCCTTAAGGTATCCAAACATATCTGTATATGATACAGATCATGGGTCTAAGCTGTCTCTAATTTTCAGAAAGATGCTTAACAGCTAATTGAAGTATCATGCCTGGCAAAACTGGGGCTCAGATAAAAAAGAGAGTATGGCTTTCTCAAACTAGTGAGATGGAAGAAACAATTCAATGACTTGAGGCTTGGAACAAGGAGGGAGATGTATTGAGGGACCAGTTAAAATTACAGCACTCAGCTCAACCTAAACTGGTGTTAACCGTAAGCATAATATTCCTTAGCTACAAGAAGAGTCAATTAGCAGGCATGCTGTGTCTCTCTGAAGTCAAGAAAGTTTATCTCCAGCTTTAAGAAACAGCTAGTGTTGACTAGAGGTAATAATTGAGGAGAAAAAAACGATCAGAAACCTCAGAAAGACTCTCATATATAGAATAAATGTATAAAATAAGAGCTCCAAGCAAAATGCAGGTACAAAGCACAGGTAAACACCGAAGCATACAGCAATGCTGGAATCAGACCTGTAGTCACAGATACAATACCAGCTCCATTCTGCACTATGCAGAGTATCGGAAGTGTCTAAAGGAGCATAAGGACCAATTTCCAGTTCTGCTAACTGCAGAGATTCTGGAGAACAGCACCTGAAAAACCTGTGTATTACAGAAATAAAATGCGAAGGCAATATGAAAAAGGAATGTATTTGTTTTCCATTTTGATGGATAGTTTTGATGCACAGTTCAATAAGCTTCACAAGCCATGTTTGATAGAATAAAGTAGCTTTATTCATCAACTTTGGTTGGCTGTATATGTGATTGCTAGATAAAGCAGATTTACTTTTTCTATTTACTTCAGAGAAGCAAATCTCTATCTTGGATAAACTTCTTAGCTTTTGTAACCTGTCTGCACAGGACAGTAGCTCTCTAAAGTTAAAGCACTCAAATAAGCTCCTAAAAAGTGCATCCAAGAAGTTCTGAGTACTGTTTTAATTTTTTTGATCATTGTGGTATCTAGTTACAGACCATTAAATTTCATGTCTGCAGAGTTATTTACTTACTTATTTCATACAGAACTCTGTTCTATATATCACTGTCGTTTATCATCATTGTTTACGGGCATGGTTCTTTTTCTTAATTTCTACTTCACTCTATCACTTGAAGTGCCTGAAGGTACCATACAGTATACAGTAACATGCATATCTGCAATTTATAATGACAAGCGTATTCAAAATGATTGCCTAACATTATGCTTCTTATTTATACAATTAAGTTAAGCAATGGAATTTTGTGGTCACCACTCAGCATTAAAATAATTTAAAAAAAAATACTTAAAAGTACCTAAATGCTAAATCAGAAGGCCAGTCTTACTCATTCCCAGGAAAGACATTTACCCTGCTTCCAAGTTGCTTGTCACTTAAAAGTATGCAAAAAAAATGCTTTAAGAAAACTCCCCAAAAATTATTCAGCTGGGGAAATAGAGAGACCTTTTGCTGCTTTCTCATACACAAAGGTCATTTCCATTATGTTTAAAAATGTAACTATGTTTTTTCACCTCTTTCTGCGTTTGTGAAAATCTGGTGCAACTCCTACATACAGTTAGAATCATATATAGAGATATAAGACATGTAGCTGACATATGCATCAAAACCAGCTTTTAAATTACTATTTTAAATCAATAGGGTAACAGTGATTTAACAATAACTACAGGGAGAAAGATGTTCATTCTTTGCATGTGAAACTAAGCAAAAGCCTGGAAATGAAAAGAGATGTAAGGACTTCTGGTAAGCTTTTGATGATATTCAGAAGTCTATAGCCTTTCTTGAATGAGAAATAGAGGACAGAATCACAGAATCATAGAATGGTTTGGGTTGGAAGGGACCTCAAAGATCATCTAGTTTCAAACTCCCTGCCATGGGCAGGGACACCCTACACTACACCAGGTTGCCCAAAGCCACATCCTACCTGGCCATGAACACTTCCACAACCTCTCTAGTCAACCTGTTCCAGTGCCTCACCAACCTCACAGTAAAGAATTTCTTCCCAATATCTAATCTAAATATCCCCTCTTTTAGTTTAAACTCATTACCCCTTGTCCTATCACTGCACTCCCTGTATCTTAAGACATTGACTCCTAAATGTCCAGTGTCTGTCAAAAAACAGCAAGGAGAAACTAACTTTAAAGCAGTATGGGCGACTATGGCTTACACCTGAGATCTGCATTCAAAGGATTCTTATGTTACTTTGATCTATGTTCCCACAATTAAAAATCTGTTCTTAAACATAAGTGCTCTGAGTTCTAATAATGGATATTTGATCAGTGTGCTCTTCAATTATATCTTATTGTTCAGAGCTTCTTGCAAAGACAGAGCAAATGTTTTTAGCAGGTACCTGGAGTCTGTGGAAATTAACTTCCTGACACAGCTGGTGAGGGAGCCAACTAGGGCAGGTGCCTGTCTGTCATTTATGAACAGAGAAGGACTTGTGGCTGATGTGATGGCTGGAGGCCGTCTTGCGGACAGCTATCACAAAATGAAAAGAGTTTTTGATTCTTGGCGAAGTAAGGAGGGGGGTCAGCTGAACTGTCACCTTGGACTTCCAGAGGGCAGACTTTTAAATGTTTAGGAGACTGGTCGGCAGAGTCCCTTGGAAGGAAGTACTGAGGGGCAAAGGAGTCCCAAACGGCAAAGGAGTCCAGGAAGACTGGACATTGTTCCAGAGGGAAACTGTAAAGGCACGGAGAAGACTGTCCTCATATGCCAAAAATACGTCCATCGTATCTGAGGAGTCATGGCAGTCCAGTGAAGTTCCCACTGACTGGAAAAGGGGAAACATAATGCCCATTTTCAAGAAGGGAAAGAAGGAAGACCCGGGGAACTACAGGCTGCTCAGCCTCAACTCCGTGCCGGGCAAGATCATGGAGCAGATCTTTCTGCGGACTGTGCTCAGGCACATGGGAAGTAAGGAAGTGGTTGACGACAGTCAATACGGCTTCACAAACAGCAAATCATGCCTCACAAAAAATGGGGTCACAGCATCAGTGGACAACAGAAGGGCAACTGAGATAATTTACCTGGACTTGTGCAAAGCATTTGACACTGTCCAGCATGGCATCCTTGTCTCTAAATTGGAGATATATGGTTTTGATGGATGGACCACTCAGGAGATAAGGAATTGGCTGGATGGCCATACTCAGAGAGTTGTGGTCAAGAGCTCGATGTCCAAGTGGACATCAGTGACGAGGGGCGTCCCTCAGGGGTCAGTACTGGGACCGGCACTATTTAACATCTTTGTCGGTGACATGGACAGTGGAATTGAGTGCACCATCAGCAAGTTTGCCAACAACACCAAGCTGTGTGGTGCGGTCAACACACTGCAGGGAAGGGATGCCATCCAGAGGGACCTTGACAGGCTAGAAAGGTGGGCTCGTGTGAACTGCATGACATTCAGCAAGGCCAAGTGCAAGGTCGTACACATGGGTGAGCACAATCCCAAGCACAACTACAGGCTGGGTGGAGAATGGATTGAGAGCACCCCCTAGGAGAAGCACTTGGGGGTGGTGACAGCTGAAAAACTCAACATGAGCTGGCAGTGCGTGCTGGCAGCCCAGAAAAACAACCAGGTCCTGGGCTGTATCAAAAATAGTGCAGCCAGCAGGTCGAGGGAGGTGATTCTGCCCCTCTACTCTGCTCTTGTGAGACCCCACCTGGAGTACTGCGTCCAGCTCAGTACAGGAAAGACATGGAGCTGCTGCAGCAAGTCCAGAGGAGGGCTACAAACCTGATCAGAGGGCTGGAGCACCTCTCCTATGAGGACAGGCTGAGGGCGTTGGGTTTGTTCAGCCTGGAGAAGAGAACGCCCCAGGGAGACCTAATAACGGCCTTCCAATACCTAAAGGGGACCTACAAGAAAGCTGGCAAGGGACTGTTTGTTAGGGAGTGTAGTGACAGGATAAAGGGTAATGGGTTTAAACAGAAAGAGGGGAGATTTAGATTGGACATTAGGATGAAATTCTTCCCTGTGAGGGTGGTGAGGCACAGGAACAGGTTGCCCAGCGAAGCTGTGGGTGCCCCATCCCTGGAAGCATTCAAGGCCAGGTTGGATGGGGCTTTGGGAAACCTGGTCTAGCGGACGGTTTCCCTGCCCATGGTGGGGGGGTTGAAACTAGATGATCCTTGTGATCCCTTCCAACCCTAACCATTTCTATGATTCTACAATTCTATGAAAAGACAGGCTGTCAAAGACGACAACTGAGCTGGCTCAAAAGAGTGCTTTGGCTGGAACTCAGAAAAAAAGGACAGTTTATGGCCTTTGGAAGAAGGGACAGGTAACTCAGGAGCACTACAAATATGTGGGAAGAAAATGAGAAGGGCTAAAGCCCAACTAGAATTTCACCTGACTACTGTCATAAAAGACAGTAAAAAATGTCTTTCTAAATGTATTAACATCAAAAGGAAGGCTAAGGAGAATCTCCGTCCTTTGTTACATATGGGGGAACACAGTGACAAAGGATGAGGAAAAGGCTGAGGTACCTAATGCCTTCTTTGCCTCAGTCTTTAGCAGGAGGACCAGTTGTTCTTTGGGTACCCAGTTCCTGAGCCGAAAAACAACAACGGGGAGCAGAAAGAAGCCCCATAACCCAAGGGGAAAAGGTTAGCAACCTGCTACACCACATAGAAACACACAAGTCTATGGGGCTGAGCGGGATCCACCCAAGGGTACTGAGGGACCTGGCCAAAATGCTCATCAAGCCACTTTCCATCATTTATCAGCAGTCCTGGCTAATTGGGGAGGTCCCAGCTGACTGGAGATTAGGCACTGTGACATCCATCTACAAGAAGTGCTGGAAGGAGCATGTGGGGAACTACAGGCTTGTCAGTCTGATCTCCATGCCAGGGAAGGTTTTGGAGCAGATCATCTTGAGTGCCATCATGCAGCACATAGAGGACAACTAGGCATCAGGCTGAGTCAGCATGCATTTATGAAAGGCAGGTCCTGCTTGACCAACCTGCTCTCTTTTTATGACAAGGTGACCCACTTAGTGGATGAGGGTAAGGCTGTGAGTGTTGTCTCACAGCCTGGACTTTAGTAAAGCCTTTGACACTGTTTTCCACAGCATTCTCCTGGAGAAAGTGGCTGCTCGTGACCTGGATGGGTGTACACGTTGCTGTGTTAAAAACTGGCCGGATCGCTGGGCCCAAGGAGTTGCAGTGAATGGAGTTAAATCCAGATGGCGGCCGATCACATGTGGTGTTCCCCAGGGCTCAGTACTGGGGCTAGTTTTCTCTAATATCAATGATCTGGACAAGGGGATCGAGTGTGTCTTCATTCAATTTGCAGATGACACCACGTTGGGTGGCAGTGTTGATCTGCCTGAGGCTACAAGGGCTCTATAGAGGGATCCGGACAGGTTGGATCAATGGGCCGAGGCCAATTCTAGGAGGTCAACAAGGCTCAGTGACAGGTCCTGCACTTGGGTCACAACAACCCCATGCAATGCTACTGGCTTGGGGATGAGCAGGAAAGCTGCCTGGTGGAAAAGGACCTGGAGGCATTGGTCAATAGCCAGCTGAATACGAGCCACGTCAACAGCATCCTAGCTTGTATGAGAAATATTGTGGTCAGCCGAATTAGGGAAGAGACTGACCCCCTGTACTCAGCTCTCTTGAGGCCACACCTCAAACTGTGTCCAGTTTTGGGCCCCTCACTACAAGAAAGACATTGAGGTGCTCGAGCTTGTCCAGAGAAGGGCAACAAAGCTGGTGAAGGGTCTGCAGCACACGTCTTAGGAGGAGCAGCTGAGGAAACTGGGCTTGTTTAGTCTGGAGAAAAAGAGGGTCATGGGAGACCTTATTGGTCTCTACAACTATCTGACAGGAGGTGGGTGTTGGTCTCTTCTCCCAGGTAACAACTGATA
Organism: Psophia crepitans; assembly: GCA_013399095.1. NCBI lineage: Eukaryota > Metazoa > Chordata > Aves > Gruiformes > Psophiidae > Psophia > Psophia crepitans. The sequence continues at coordinate 65,989 of VWZZ01007294.1, read as the reverse complement.
GGATGAGAGGATATGGTCTCAAGCTGTGCCAGGGGAGGTTTAGATTGAATGTCAGGAAAAATCTCTTCACCAAAAAGGTTATCAATCATAGGAACAGGCTGCCTGGGGAAGTGGTTGAGTCACCATCCCTGGAGGTATTTAAAAGACATGTAAATGTGGTGCTTAGGGACACAGTTTAGTGGTTGACTGGGCAGTGCTAGGGTAACGGTTGGACTTGGTGATCTTAAGGGTCTTAAGTGCATGACCTTTCTGTGGATTCAGAAGCCTCACTGTTTACATTTCCCGTGCAGAAAGAAACTATTTCATCTTGGTTGTTTTTGCAAATGTGTATATATATAGTCCTATAAAGATGAAAAGCATCATCAGGAAAATGTGTTAAGTAGTACACCCACCTTCATCACTAGTTGCTTGCTGTTTAACCAAAGTCATTGGAGATCTAGCTGGGGGTTTATTTAGTGGATGACGCCAACTCTTAGATATTTTCTTGCTTTCAACTTCCACTGACTGAAAAGGTAAAAAACACATCAAATTTATCATGTAATTCTGCAAAGTTAATTCTCATGAACAAAAACTTTCTTCTGTAAATAAGCACAGATGTCAATTCTGTAAATACTATCAGGATACTTGAATCACCTTTAGCATATCAATAAAACATTTGTCTCGAATTTAGAATATATACTTCAATTAGAAAAGAGCAATCCCTGTCAAACACAAACAGTTTAAAGTATAAATTACTGCAGACCTTCCTAAATTACAGAGCACAAATCCTTCTTTGCTCAGGTGATGTTTGAGAGGAAGAACATCCCAAACAATTCTGCAGAACCAGAAGTACAAGACAACCACTAACTGTGGCTGGGAAAATGCGGTAGAAATCCACTAACTTTATTTGGAAAGACTACAAAATGCCTGAGGAAGTAAGAAAATGATCTGAAGTTGAGATAAGAAATTAAGACTCTTGATATGTGATTAACACGTTGATTGATATAAGGAAATTCTTTCCTCCCTTAAGCACCCCTACGTACATTGAGCTTGAAGTTATCCAAGCTTCAAGAACTAAAGCCAACACTACAAACTCTAGAAGTGCAGCTTTCACAACTCCAGATTTGAGTGCCAATGGGAGAATCACAAAGTAAAGCAGCTGCTGATGGTGTCTGGAGGTTCAGGAGCAGAGGAAGGGCAAGCACAGTGGCAGAAGGGCGTGAAGGACACAGTCTCAGATGATTCCTATGGACCACGGCATTCTGCTTCTCAACACTCTGAATCTAATCTAGCAGGTTACACACATGCCCCCTGACTGATTTGAGGGTTGAAAATTGCTACTATAAAATGGGAAGTAAATTACAGAACAACATCGTATTTACTGTTATAAGCAGAGGGAGGAAGATGTGGTTAAACCACAGGACAGGTTTCCGATTTAGAAAAAGTTACCAACTAAGTAAAAACGGAGAGAAAATCAGGCTTTTTAATTGCATCTGTACAACATGCTTCTTTGCTTACAATAAAGGAGAAAGAAAAAGTATGCAACTTTACTGGCGAATATCTGAAACCTCATATATAAATGGCTGAAAGGCACAGAAAGAGATAAATATAATCTCTAATACATGATGATTAAAACACTGAGATGTTTATATTGCTCCTTATTGTTACAGTGGAAGGGCTGGAGCCAAGATTATTAAAACTCACAACACTGCAAAAAATCATTAGTGCACAGTTCATGTCTGTGAAAGGTCAGCATCGTTTTCCTTTGACTTCTAAAATATATTTCCCACTAAGTCTGGCAATCTGGCAATGGTTTTCCTGCTGTCTCTCTGCCAAACCGGGATGGAACTCACAACTCAGAAAGCTATTGCTCCTACCACCACAGCTTAATTTTTCATTAAGCATTGTGAAGTCAAGGCTGCCCACCTTTCATAAAAGAATAGCAAGAGTAAAAAAAGACTGTAAGTTTGTAGGTGCCTCAATGAGAAAACGCTATTAAATGTACTATTTAAAAATGCAAAAATATCTTGCTTTTATTAGAGGGACCTTTTCCTTCAAATGTTTCCTTTACATGTTTTAGGCCATTTCCAAAATCCAAGAATAGCAAGTTTCAGACCCTGAAACCATACTGTACGTATTATCCCGCTATAGCCATGTCTTGAAGATTCATATTGTCCGTGAATACTTCAATACTATGGATACAAGTTCAACTAAAGCAAGAAAGTCCGTAAGATTCCATAAACTATGTGAGATAATATAACAGAATGAAAGCAAGCTTTGTTTCCAGCTTAGTGCAGAAATGCTCCTCTGCTCTGCTTCATCCACTTCTCTATTTGAGAAGGACATCAGCCCAAAAATAAATTACCATGTGCTGTCACACTGTTATGTTATGAAGTCTCTCCAAATAGAACCGTTTTGCTGACATTTTTCCAGCATACCGTTAACTCTCCTTATGACTGAGACAAAGCAGCCATTTTTTGAAACACAAACACGATACCAAATACAGCACTCATCTCTAATAATTTCAATTTCATGTCAATAAGAATAATTAAAGCTGATAGCCTTGTTCATATTGTCAGGTCATGAACATGGGAATAGCTGGAGAGTAATTGCTGACAGTTCAGACTCACAAATATCAAGTGAAATTACTAGATATCTAAAATCAGAGAGAAAAATATGTCAACAAGCAAGCTCCAGAAACATCCTGCTTTTGGATCCAAATTCCCACTCTTGCTTGAATGCTTCAAAACATGTTCAAATTAGCATCTGATGAAAATCATGAATATTCTTAGGTGCTTTAATGTGGATATCAGGTCTCACTAGAAACATGTTCATTCACATTTCATTAAATCAGGAATATATTACTATAATGATGTAATCTTCACATACATTGGATGTTTCCATGCCATCTTCTTTATCCTTTTTCACAATGGTCACTTCTCCATGTTCCAGGCTACTTACACAGCTTTCTAGGTCACTGACATCATCCTCTATCAAGACTTTTTCCTCTTTATCTCTGTTTTCTGCTTCAGAAGTATGTCCCTCTGACTTATGGTATGGTGCAGATGAAACAGGCTGATTCTGAGATTTCAAACTCTCTTCTCTTCTACACTTATCAGAAGCAGGCACGCAGACCACAGAATCATCACATGGAAAAAGAGGATGACTGGAATCTCTCCTGTCTTCACGCTCCATTTTTGTTTTCTCTTGTACAGGAACAGGGATCAAAAATGAGTCTGAATGGATGGCTCCTACAGATAAAGAATATGATTTGTTAACAAATTTCACTGTATATTTATTGTGTATATATATATATAAAATCATAGAATCATAGAATCATTAAGGTTGGAAGAGACTTCTACGATCATCTAGTCCAGCCGTCCCCCTACCACCTATTACCCACTAAACCATGTCCTTCAGTACCACATCCAACCTTTCTTTAAACACCCCCAGGGACGGTGACTCCACCACCTCCCTGGGCAAACCGTTCCAATGCCTGACTGCCCTTTCCAAGAAGAAATCTCTCCTAATCTCCAACCTGAACCTCCCCTGGCGCAACTTGCAGCCATTCCCCCTTGTCCTGTCACTAGTTCTCTGCGAGAAGAGGCCGACCCCCAGCTGGCCACAACTTCCTTTCAGGTAGTTGTAGAGGGCAAATAAGGTCTGCCCTGAGCCTCCTCTTCTCCAGACTAAACAAGCCCAGTTCCCTCAGCTGCTCCTCATAAGACCTGTGCTCCAGCCCCTTCACCAGTTTCGTTGCCCTTCTCTGGACACGCTCCAGGGCCTCGATGTCTTTCGTGTAGTGAGGGGCCCAAAACTGGACACAGCACTCGAGGTGCGGCCTCACCAGAGCTGAGTACAGGGGGACAATCACCTCCCTGCTCCCGCTGGCCATGCTATTCCTGATACAGGCCAGGATGCTGTTTGGCCTTCTTGGCCACCTGGGCACACTGCCGGCTCATGTCCAGGTGAGCATCAATCAACACCCCCAGGTCCTTTTCCTCTACACAGCTTTCCAGCCACCCCGCTCCCAGCCTGTAGCGCTGCCTGGGGTTGTTGTGGCCAAACTGCATGACCTGGCACTTTGCAATGTTGAACCTCATTCCACTGGCCTCTGCCCATGGATCCAATCTGTCCAGGTCCCTCTGCAACGTCATCTTACCCTCCAGCAGATCAACACTTCCCCCAGCTTGGTGTTGTCTGCAAACTTACTGAGGGTGCACTCAATTCCCTCATCCAAATCATCAACAAAATATGAAAGAAGATGGGCCCCAACACCGACCCCTGGGGAACACTACTCACGACCAGTCGCCAGTTGGATTTTACTCCATTCACCACCACTCTCTGGGCCCAGCCACCCAGCCAGTTTTCAACCCAGTGAAGAGTGTACCTGTCCAGGCCATGGGCCACCAGCTTCTCCAGGAGAATGCTGTGGGAGACCGTGTCAAAGGCTTTGCTAAATTCTAAGTAGACTACATCAACAGCCTTTCCCTCATCCACCAGGCGAGTTACCTTGTTTCTTTACTGCATTTCACTTCACAACAAATTGAGCTATGCAAATTCAAAGCATGGTTGCTCATTTCGAAATCATACAGAAAAGCATCTGGTAGAAAGACATATACAAATGTGGAGTACAGGTTTAATCAAAGAATAAATTAAATGCAACTGTTTTGATTTTGGAGTGTGACATATAGTTTAATAACTTAAATTTTTTTGTATTTTAATTAGAACAGGTCTTCATGTCATTTAAAATAATCAATATTCATACAAAATAATCAATATCCATGTAGCTTGTTTACGCTGACAGCCCACAAGAACTTTGAGTAGTTGGAGAAAATAATATAAAAGGTTGGTATATTGAACGTTATACTGTCATTTATACATTTTAAGCCTGTTTTAAAATGGAAAATAAACAAAGACTAATGGTTTATAATTAGGAAAACACAATTTCAAATAGATACCAAGAATATTTTGAAAACAGCAGCACTGGTCTAAAAACTAAAAGCAATTAGCATAATTTCATGTTTAAAGCATTAGCATAATTGTAAATAATTATATAACTTTTATATTTCTGTTGTTGCTCATATGGGATAGACAGAATAATGGGCTAGAGAAGACAGCAAAAACACATGTTCCAGTGACTTTTTTGCTTCGGTCTTCACCAGCAAGTGCAATAGCCACACCGCTCAAGTCACAGAAGACAAAGGCAGGGACCAGGAGAATGAAGAACCACCCACTGTAGGAGAAGATCAGGTTCAAGACCATCTAAGCAACCTAAAGGTGCACAAGTCCATGGGACCTGATGACATGAATCCGTGGGTCCTAAGGGAACTGGTGGATGAAGCTGCTAAGCCGCTCTCCATCATATTTGAGAAGCTGTGGCAGTCTGGTGAAGTTCCCGCTGACTGAAAAAGGGGAAACAGAACCCTCATTTTCAAAAAGGGAAAGAAGGAAGACCCGGGGAACTATAGGCCGGTCAGCCTCACCTCTGTCCCTGGCAAGATCATGGAGCAGATTCTCCTGCAAACTATGCTCAGGCACATAGAAAATAACAAGGTGATTGGTGACAGTCAACACGGCTTCACTAAGGGCAAATTGTGCCTGACAAATCTGGTGGCCTTCTACAATGGGGTTACAGCTCTGGTCGACAAAGGAAGAGTGACGGATGTCATCTACCTGGACTTGTGCAAAGCATTTGACACTGTCCAGCATGACATCGCTGTCTCTAAATTGGAGAGACACGGATTTGATGGATAGACCACTTGGTGGATATGAAACTGGGTGGATGGCCACACTCAGAGAGTTGTGGTCAATGGCTCGATGTCCACTCGGACATCAGTGATGAGTAGTGTTCCTTAGGGGTCAGTACTAGGACCGGCACTGTTTACATATCTTTGTTGGCAACATGGGCAGTGGGATGGAGTGTACCCTCAGCAAGTTTGCCGACGACACCAAGCTGTGTGGTGCGGTCAACACACTGCAGGGAAGGGATGCCATCCAGAGGGACCTTGACAGGCTTGAAAGGTGGGCCCGTGTGAACTGCATGAAATTCAGCAAGACCAAGTGCAAGGTCCTACACGTGGGTGAGCACAATCCCAAGCACAACCGCAGGCTGGGCGGAGAATGAATTGAGAGCACCCTGAGGAGAAGCACTTGGGGGTGCTGATGGATGAAAAGCTCAACATGAGCAGGCAGTGTGCGCTGGCAGCCCAGAAAAACAACCATGTCCTGGGCTGCATCAAAACCAGCATGGCCAGCAGGTCAAATGACATGATTCTGTCCCTCTACTCCGCTCTTGTGAGACCCCACCTGGAGTACTGCATCCCGCTCTGGAGTCCCCAGTACAAGAAAGACATGGAGCTGTTGGAGGGAGTCCAGAGGAGAGCCACAAAGTTGATCAGAGAGATGGAGCATTTCTCCTCCAAGGACAAGCTGACAGAGTTGGGCTGTTTTGCCTGGAGAAGAGAAGGCTCTGGGGAAACCTAATCACAGCATTCCAATACCTAAAGCAGGCCTAAAGGAAAGCTGGAGAGGGACTGTGTATCAGGGAGTGTAGTGATAGGACAAGGGGGAATGGTTTTAAACTAAAACAGGAGACATTTAGATTAGATATTAGGAAGAAATTCTTCACTGTGAGGGTGGTGAGGCATTAGACCAGTTTGCCCAGAGAGGTTGTGGAGGCCCCCACCTGGGAAGTGTTGAAGGCCAGGCTGGATGAGGCTTTGGGCACCCTGGTGGTTAGATATCAGGAAAAGGTTCTTCACTGAAAGGGTGGTTGGGCACTGGAACAGGCTCCCCAGAGAAGCGGTCACAGCACAGAGCTTGACTCAGTTTGAGAAGTGTCTCGACAATGCTCTCAGTCATCTGCTCAGATTGGGCTGGTCCTGTGTGAAGCCAGGAGCTGGACTCAATGATCCTTATGGGTCCCTTCTAACTCAGGATATTCTATGATTCTATGGTGTACTGGAGGGTGTCCCTGCCAATGGCAGAGGGGGTGGAACTAGATTATCTTTAAGGTCGCTTCCAACCCAAACCATTCTATGATTCTGAGAACTCTGTGTCAAATTTTGGTTCAGGTCCAAGTTATTAAAGAAGACAGTCTTTGTAAAGACACTTCTCATTCTTTCTTGACAATGGTTATTTGAACCTGTTTTTCTGAAAAAAAAAAAAAAAAATCCCTTTTTAGGTGAAATGAATATAAAATTTAGTATATACAAAACCCATTCAATACCAGAACATAATCTCTGCGAATGAGGAGTACAGCCTCAACCGAGCCTAATGGACATACTAGCCAGAGATAGTACAGGACAAATAAACATCTCAAATGTGAATACTGGATCTTCCACCATCATATCTATAAAGTTCCTTGTCTCTACAAAGGTTCAGCTACCACCCTTTAACAGCACAAAGGAAAGAGGACAACAGTTCACCCTTCTTTGCTTTTCCTTCCCTTGTCAATGAGCACAGAATGGCTGCTAACTAAATACTACCTTCTCAGTGGTCATGAACACTTCAAACCTCTACTAAAAGCTGGGAGAAGCTGCAAAGAAATAACACCTTTAAAAAGAAGAGATATTAGAACAGACCTGGTAAGGCTTTGATAGAGCACCAACTAATTTGTAGGCAGGAATTTCTAAGCCTCCATACTGGAGTACTCATTTTGTTATCTTTATGTGGATCAATCCTGTTGTCAGGGAAACACTCCCTATATGCAATTTGCAAGTAAATTTTAAGTATCAACATAAAAACAACAGGATTGCTCACAAATTAAAAAAAAAAAGTTAAAGTTGCAGTTTGTCCTTCTGAACAGGAATGTGAAACCACACCTGAACTACAATGAAATGTGAAACAGAAGATTTAAAGTCCAGAATAGACCAAGTATATTACTATAAAATAGTTATGGGGGAAAGAAAGAACCATTTTTGGCTTGACAAGGCCTTTATAGCTTGCACTGTCAGGTCAACAGGAAATGACAAGAAATCTGCAGTGTCAAAATAGAGCATTTTTGTGCACAAGTATAGTGCACTTTTAATATGCAGCATTTTTCATGTAAATACACATAGCATACTACAAAGCATGTATGTTCTGTACTGTTTGCATAAGTGTTAAGACATTCTGCACCATTTCCATATTAAAAAATATTGCTGTAAAATCCATCAATCTATTGAAGAAATATAATTTACAAAACCAAAACCTTTCTGCCCCTTTAAAAAACACTTCATTAAAAGGTTTAGGTGATATCACGCTCAGTGCAGAATATTAATTTTGTCATTTTTTCATTCTTATTGAATATCAATCTTCTCTGCATATCTTTATAAGTAAGTATTTTAGTATGCTACTGTCCTGATTTCGGCTGAGATAAGAGTTAGGATAATACTACGCTTTAACTTCCACGGATTTGTGGCATTTAGAGTATCAACAGTCTACAAGTTACATGTGCAACATAATCAGTCCTTATCTCACCTGCAACCTTGACATTATCCAATAAATGTTGATCCAGCTGCTTTCTACTACTGTTTTCTTCTTCCCCAGAAGGCACTCCTGTGTTTAGCACACTCACTTTTTTTCCAGGTTCTTCAATGACCTTGAAGACATCAGTAGCTGCTTCAGTCGCTATGATTTCTGCACCAGCTACTATAGCAGATACTCTCTTGTCCTCTGGAGTTTTAAGCTTTTTAGATCGAGATCTTGTGTGCTGGAAGCGGCTATAAGAGATACTGCTGTCAGAGTAGAAAGTCTGTCTTGGATAAGATAAAACGCCTACCAATATATATGTCCCTTTCACCTGCTTAAAGTGGTAAAAAACTGTCAATTTTTCATCTTTTTGTGTTAAGATAGTGTTTACAATTTATTAAGTGATAGGTTAACAATTGATTGGATTTGACTTTCTAATCTTTTATCACCATTCTATGGCAAAGTTATTAAACTGAGAAAGTAAAATAACCTTAAGTAACTATTACTAAACCAGCATCCAAACTAGCTTTTTAATGAATTGTTTCTTTGAACCTCAAAGACAATAACCCTTATAAATCCAATGAAGACAAAACATTCTCCATTGCACTTAACATCAGGTGTTATTTCCAAAACCCAGTGCTAATAAAACATTAGCCTAAATACCCTTGTAAAATGAGATCTGTTTAGAGATGTTGGAAGTTTTTACATGCATTTTAACACAAACAACAAGCATCTAGAAGAAGGAAAAATTCTGATCCCCAAATATTTTGAATGGCTACAATATCAAGCAATATATTTCATAATGCTGTATAAAAAAATGAAACTGAAAATATATCTTCAGCATGTTTTTGAACCCTTCGAACTAGTAGGGAAAGGTTACAGCAGGAGAAATGGCACCCTCTGTCAGAAACTGGTTTGTAATTTCTGTGTTCAGGATAAAAGTAACAGGACACTAGTCCAGTTTCTAATTCAACTGTGTGACATGGGAGGAGATTTCTGTGTGCTTTATCACACATCAGGCTTCAAAACTCATAACACAACTAGAGACAAAAGCCCAACTATGGCAGGTAAGCGAGGAGCTTTACAAACATCTTGCATCTTAGACTCTAGACAAATCCAGAAAAACATTTTGCTACCTCTTAATTGTATGTCCACCAATGTATTATCTTTCAACACCACTCTATAAAATAGTAAACCCCAGAAAATTTGCCAAAGTACAAGACACCCATCAGTTCAAATCACATTATAACAGCAAGCATTACTACTGTTTACAGGGAGTCATTAGATGTTCTACTGTAGCAAGTATTTCAGCCATAAATGTCAAGAGTCAAGCTCTCCCTCTCACTATATTCATGAAGATTTCCATATATGGTATTTCTATTTTCACTCTGCTGGAATTTGTATTATTCCCATAACCAAAATGACAACAATTTCAATAGACACATTACACTAGAAATGAAGCTGAAGAGACATTTTATCCTCCCTCTGCAATACGTGTTGTTACCATGCCTGAACAAAAGCCAACTCAAGAATTAAACAGACTGGAAGTGTGTTTATTAGATTAGCTAAGTGCATGAAATCAGCCCATGTGTTCCTATGATAAAATTTTTCAACACAACTATTATGAAGTCTTTGTTTTTAGTTAAAACTGGCTATCCATAAGGGTACCACCAAATGAATCACTGATGGTACAAGTGTGAACTTGCAGTTGTGCTGTACAACACGTACACTAAAACTTACTACAGGGCAAAGTAGCATTCCACTAGCTAAACAACAGAGTTTCTCTCTCTTTGCGTCTGGGTTCATATTATAGATATTATACATAGACTAACAAACTGACTGTTCAGCTGCCTCACTGTTTCTCTGCAAGATGTGTTTCTACTGCACAAACTATTCTTACCCAAAACAAACCCAATGTTGTACTTCTCAACTATAACGTTCCACTACAGCGGTAGCTGGTTCTCTTCTTTACAGGCTGACTTTCCTATCATTTTCCTCAAGAAAAACATACACTTACAAAGAAAGTGAGGAAATTCAGTTTAAGAACAAGTTAAAAAATTAACTATATTTTAAAATTATTTGAATTAGGAAAAAGGTCTTAAATTATTAAGACCTATTAATTACTTTAAAAATCCAGTATTATCTTTAACCCAACAAACTGCACTCTACAGTAAGTAGATACCAATAAAACTGCCCACCCTAGGCTAGCAATTAAATAGACCTTTATTAGCTCATGAAGAAGAAAACCTATAAAGATCCTGTTAAGTAAGACAGGAGAACATCAGTGTACAAAAAATGTTTGTGCAATGCAAACAAAAATATGATGCATACCAAGAAAACACATCCCAGCTATGAAACTGCTTTAACAGGCCAAAGCTTTGACAGTTTCAGAGACAATCTGAGAAACTTTTTTCTCCTATTTTTCTTAGTGGTGTCAGCACCAACAACTGAGATTTAGGCCTCTATTATGCCAAAGTATGATCTGTGATTGTCTTGTGGTAGACACAGAAAGGTTTTGGCTGCAGCACTGTGATAGTGCACCAAATAGGCTGTGATATCTCCTTGGAGCTAGACGGCATCAATGGCTAGAGACTTCACACAGCTGTTGGGATTCTGCCACTGCTTCATGGTAAGTTTTTCCAATTTAACCTTCACCTCGACTCTTAGGAGCCTTCTCCCTTGTCTTTTGGTTGCAGGTGTCACTAAAAACAATGGCAGCCATCCAGACCTTGCGAATTTTAATGGAATAATGTCAACTGAAGAAAGATTCTGAATACCACACTGGAATGCATTTTGATGCTCTCCATACTCATTAACTTCAGCTATACACATAACTTGTAAGTTGAATTATTTTTTCATGTTCTCTCTGTAAAAAACACTTGCTTTTCCCCAAGTTCATCTTTATACAGAAAACAGAAAAATGAACTTTGTCTAAAGTACATGAATTCAAATAAAAAGTGGGGAGAAAAAAAAAAAGGAAAATTACATAATATTAAATACAATTACATAGAGAACAAAGAAATATAAATACCACTTAGGAATGTTCTTTATTTTCTTTCTTCTCTGTAGCCAGGTCTTTAATTCAGGCGTTGACTCGGGAGTTGGTTTTGTATGATCAATGGTGTACAAATCCTTGCCTTGTTTCCACAGCTGGTATCTGTCTGGTTGAAACTTCCTTACAAAGACGTCCATGGATATTGTCACCATGTCTCTCCTACAAGTGCACTGCAAGAGAAGACACGAATTTGCAAGTGACAAGTAATGGAATATTATTTTCTTTACTTTGGCTGTTTGCAGTAAAGAAAGTCCAAAATAAAAATCCCATATGTGAGAACCAACTCTACATTAATCAAAATTTTCCTTTTTCCTCTGACTTCTTCAGGGAACAAGGATCATTGAAGAGAAGCTATGATCGGAACAAACGTGAACACTAGGATTCCACAAAGGTACTTATGGACACTCCATTGTTCGACTAACTCCTACAGGTAAGACCAAAAAGAAAACACAGCAGTTCTTTTTGCTCTGTTAGCTGGTTTTGATAGTTTTAAGCATAATGCCATGTTAAATCCAGAGACTACATTTAGCTGTAGCAGCATCTCATTTTCTTTTTTAAACTAACTCATGCAGTATCTACCTTATGCAAAGGTCTTTACAAGCATATACAGTCTGAGCTTCTAATTCTTCAAGACAGAATGCATGAGAAGCATATCAACATTTGCCCAGGTTACTCTACATAAAGAGAAACAAGCAAGAGAGGGAAGTATTAAGATTAAGGTCTAGAAGAGTGTCTTCAAAACATGTAATCCGACCTTCTGTGCACTGCAGACCCTGAAACCTCATGCAGTACTTTCCTCATCAACTCTGTTGAAGTCCCTGATTTTAGTCCCCCCAAAGAATTTTTGCATTGTTTTTCTTTATAAATTATGCATACGAGTGAAATACTTTAGACTTATTTGAATAAACTGTTAACGATGATCATGAAAATGCAGAGAAGTCTTCACTTGGAATACTCTAGATGCTGAGGCAATTTTCACACTAAAATTACTGTACGCAATGCTCCAAAAGACTGCGATAAGCAAATCAATATGCCTGCAGTGCACAAACTATTGTGGTGGGTTAACCTTGTCTGGCTTTCAGGTGCCCTCAAACCTGCTTTCTCATTGCCCCACCTCCTCAGCAGGGCAGGGGGAGAAAATAAGTTGAAAAAGTTCATGGGTTGAGATACAGACAAGGAGATCACCGACCATCACAGACTCAGCTTGAGGAAATTAAATTTATTTACTGCCAATTAATAACAGATTAGGATGGTGAGAAATAAGAATAAAACTAAAATCAGCTTCCCTTCACCTGTCTTCTTCCCAGGCTCAACTTCACTGTTGACCCCAGTGTCTGCAGGGCTGTTTCACATTTTCCCCACTTGTCCCTCTTACAGCTGCTGTGCAGTGTTTTTTACCTTTTCTTAATCATGCTACCACAGAGATGACACCAGCCTCACTGGCGGGTTCAGCTTTGGGCAGCAGCGGGTTCATTTTGGAGCCAGCTGGACCTGGCTCTGTCTGACATGGGGGCAGCTCCTGGTCCCTTCTCACAGAAGCCAGTGCTGCAGCCTCCCTCTGCTGCCAAAACCTTGCTACATAAACCCAGTCCAACTTTTCAAGCAAATTGACTGGCTAAAACATACAGTCTCAAATGGAAAAACTTTTAAAGAACTTAGCGTTATAGCTAAACGACTCCGTACAAGGCAAAACTGAGACCATATCTTCTTTCAGGTAAAGATTATATATATAATACATATATAAAAAGAACTACATGCATGGCCTGGCCTTCTGGCTACTGTTATTGCCTCTTTTAAACAAGGAGTGTGTTTAACCATACAAAAGTTGAAACATAAAAGGGACTGAATGTAACTTTTCTACTAGATAGCTTTCTGTGTGCTGGATGCAAATCTCTTTGCTATTTACACCTATCATTTCTAGTCCACCCTTCTTCCTCTTGAAAATCCTAAGATACGTAATAAACAGAAGGAACCTGAGATGTATTAAAAATGCTTGCTTTCCTTACAGTATGTCAACATCAATACACTGTGTATTCACAACACTGCCCTCTTATGGGAGATGGAACGGAAAGAATTAAAAAACTTCAAAATAGAAATTGTAATTTTATGCAGCTGTCTTTAATGACAGCTTTTACCCAAATATGATTAGAATTTTTCTTTTCCAAACTTGTATATATGTACATACACACACATTCTGAAAAGGACTTAATTTTATTTGAAATAGCATGTCTCATTCAGTGTCCTTGATCAGTCATAATAAACAGTAACAGAAAAGCAATTAAGATACTTCTGTATATGAGGCAGGTGCACAAATAGTCCACTGTATTATTTTTAACTTTTCAAGATGAAATTTGTAACATAAAGACAACCAACACTGGATTTTCTCTCCATTTACACACAAAATCCTTTCATATTCAAGTATGCATCTACACACCAATTAGAAATGGTTGTTAAAGCAAAAAAAAAAAAATTAGAGGATTACTGGTTTTGCTGTTAGACACCAAGACTTCCAGTGGTTTGGAAGAAAATAATTATTTAATAATAATTATTTAAGTCAGCACTGTAAGTATGAAAGAAGAAAATACATCAAGAAATAAAATGTATTCTGTGATAGAATTATAATACTATACGAAAAGACTCAAAATAAGTTCAGTCTAAATAAAGTACGCAATTTCTATCTTTCAGTAATCTTTGATCAGTTTCTACTACATTTTAATAGCACTACAAATGATTCAGACGGGTATTAGAAATATCATGGAAATTTTCTGGATGTTAATCATAGAATCATAGAATCATTAAGGTTGAAAGAGACCTCAAGGATCATCCAGTCCAACCGTCTTCCCCCACCTATTACCCACTAAACCATGTCCTTCAGTACTATGTCTAACCTTTCCTTAAACACCCGCAGGGACGGTGACTCCACCACCTCTCTGGGCAACCTGTTCCAATGCTCGACCATCCTTTCAGAGAAGAAATTTCTCCTAAAAAGTTTTAAAACTTTTAAAAATATATACTTCTGAGTAAAAAGTAACGGAGAAACATCATGCTCAAAAGTATTACTGCTTGCCTGGAAATACAGAAGGAAGTATCCTATCAGACAATGACAACAGATATGTTGTGAAAACTACTTCTGCTCACATTCCCTAAAACAAGCTAAGAAAAAAAATATCTGTTGCTCTGATAAATAATCTGGAGAATTTGTTGTTCTTGGTGGTGGTGATGGTTTTTAATGTTTTTTCTTCATTTCCCATTAGACTTACTTGTAGCTGACAGTTATATGGCTTCCTGCTCCCAAGACAAATAAATGACTGAAAGATTCTCTCTAAAGCAAAGCAGCCTCTAGGGACAGACACAAAAAAGGACATGCCGCTGTCTACTAAAATACTTGCAGTGATACTTTCATGGATCACAAAAATTTTGGAAGCATCTTTTAATATTTTTTAATGTAAATGCAAAATCAAAGCTGGTGGATCACCATGTAAAATAAAGCCAATGTTGCCGTAAACATCGCAACCTTTGCATTGGAAAGAACTATTTTCTCTATGCAGTAGGATCAGTCTGATACATCAGACTAATACATTCCTCAATCAAAGATTAGTATGAGAATCAGAATACTTAAGGAAACAGAACACTCTCACAATTTTTTTGGTATTACTATTAACACCATCAACATCACCATTACTAGTACTATTATTTACCCTAACATAAAGATACAGCTTGAAGGTAATCCATTCAAATAACATTTATTAGGAGCTTCAAAACTTTATAGCAATGAATTGGAAGAAAAATGCTTCAGCAACTTTAACTAATTGGTATAACTAAATGTGAGATGTAGTTGTAATATGAGAAAACTACCTAGGAGAGATATACTCAGCCAAAAGGAATTTTTTTCAAATACTTCATGTTTATGAGTGGAAAAAAGAATAATTTTTTGGTAATAAAAAAAAAAAGTTAAATTCTTCCCATTTCAGACCCCGATTCAGGAAAATTTAAAGGACTGCAACAAGCTTCTAGGCTTACGCATATTAGGGATAGACACATACTTAAGCACATTTTAAAATAGGGGTATTTTTCTCCTAATTGGTCTCACTGAGGTAATTGTAGAACTCATGTTTTCAGCAGCAGCATATAGAACAACTAACATCTAGGCTAGTACCTAAGAAGAGCTCTTGAAAAATATTTTATATCATTAAGACTCAAGTACATGTCTTAATAGTCTTTCTAATACTCCATCATTAATATTAAACTCTTTCATCAAAGAGAATCACTGGATTTTTAAAATTAACATAAAAATATTCACTCTGCCCAGAGTATGATATTTTTCTGCAACAGAAAGCAAACATGATAAATTGTATTATTTGACTAGTAGAAAGGGAGAAGTATTTCTTAATACCACAGTTCTAAGCACAAAGATCTATATCCAGAGTCACGCCTTTGTGATACCCCTTTTTCTCCTTTAGTTCAATTAAGTATACCTGATGATGTACCTTCTAATATGTGAATTCATGTCTTTATCCACAAACATATCTACTCAACCTAAATATTACAATACTTAACATACTAAGCTTAAAATAATTGGAGAATTTTGGACATTTTGCACTCTGTATCGGATTTTGTTAATGAAAATGTGATTTTCATTGTATTTGAAATCTACTTTAGGTAAAATTCTTCCAAAGTATTAATTTGAAGAAGAATGGTAGAACTTCATTGGACTAAATTTTGTGTTTCTTTTACATAATCATTTCAGGAAAAAAAAGACATCTAATTCACATTGTAACTGCACAGTGTCAGTAAACTCTTTTTCTGCACACCTGCGGAACAGCACATGCAAGAATAACAGTCAAGACAAACCACGAAAAAAATCTCTTCTTTGTAAACAGAAAACAGATTTTTACAAGAACCATAACAAACCAATAAATCAGCAAAATGAGGCAAGTACTAGGCTGGTAACCTCCTTTATATGCTATATAAGTCCCAATCCACAAAGCATACTCTAAAAATTATTTAATCAGGCTATTTTTCACTGACGCACCTTCCTACTGCTTACAATGATTAAAGCTTTCCTGGAGAGAGACATTTTAAATACATTAGATTCTTCTTATCATCTTAGCTTCAACTGCACTTACAGATTATTTCACCTACTATATTCCACACTACTTGCAATATTTTAAATGAGCCATGTTCAAGCAATATAAAAAATGTGTTCTGACAAACAACATTTTAAAGGTGCTGCAACTGGAACTGCTTCCTGTGAACTACCTACAGAAGAAGTGCTTGCTAGGTACTGTTTGTTAGAAGGACAGGGTTTAATAAATCCTGGTAGCAATAACTGCTGTTTGCTATGGAATCAGGTAGTGATATATTTTCACATTGACCTTCTGGCAACTTGTAGGCAGCGTTGCAGAAATCTCTGGTACCAGTTAGCTATCTGTGTAAGCTTCAATAAAGCAAGCCTTCCTTTGGTAAGCCAGAGAGAGTACACTCACTTTTCCCTGACACATCCAATCACACACAACAAAAATACAAATTCAAAACACCACTCATTTTATACATATTCGGTATTTTGGGTAAATAATGGAACAAAATATTTCTAATAAATTTATTATTGGTATTCACGTAGGCATAAGAAAATAGTCTGCATTATTTTCAAAATAGTCCAACATTTAAATAGTGCATTACAAAATACGTCAGTTTTTTCTTGACACCTATTTCCAATTTATTTTACACTTACACATAACGCCACCTACACATGTCTACATAAAAAAAAGACTCCATTTACATTGTGTAGAACCGATTCCATCAGCATCAGATGCCTTTGCAAAACCATGGCTGTTTTTCCCAAATTTCTTTGAAACCCAGGCAACAGAAACTGTGTGAGATGATCGAGCTGAAAGAAGCCCATCTTTTCTAAAACGTTCTGCCTCTCAGCCCTTCTTTCTCTTTATCTTATCTGCCTGTTACACCTTTTTGATTATACTCTTTCTTCGTTCATGTGACCCAGAAACCATTGAATTAAGTACAAGTTAGGCATGCAGATGAGAAAACTGACGAAATTCAGAACGGAAGCTAGGCATCAAACTATGATCCAAGGAACTTGCTGCAGACAGGTAAAGATGAGGACAGAAGGAAATTTCTATGCACAGCAAGAGACAAGAAGGGGCTTTAAATACATTTGGTAATTTTACAAGTCTTGAACTCTAAATCCAAGCTGTAATCCAGAGAAGTGATTAGTGCACAGGACAACATTCTCACTTAGCAAATTTCAACACCTATCTATCCAGGAATTTGGGGGGGTTGCGGGAGGGAAGGAAGACTGTTGCAATACATGCTGCCATGTTTGACGTAGTGCAAACCATCACTGCCAACAAAGCTCAACCCTTTTGAGTGTAAATAAAACAGTTGAAAGGTATCTCTGGGAGACAACTGTTTAAGGTTCACTGCTAGTTTAGTAGTTGTTTGGTGTTTTTTCAGGGTTTTTGTTAACATATCTTGAATATAATTCCTTTTGCATCCTGTTACCATAAATCCTTTACTGGTATCTTTCCTGGAGCTACTTTTATCCCTTGTAAGATTTAATCATTAGCTATTAACTTTTTTCTTTTCATTTTGATTTTACTCTGTATTTCTAGCCAAATTCTTCTCCTCTTTCACTCACGTTCACTTCTCCATCCATCCTTGATGACTGTACGCAGAAACCCTTGGCCCAGAGTCTTTATCTCTCTTGCCCTTGCTCCATCCTTCTCTTAACTCTGCATTGTTTCCTTTCTTCTTAGTAACTTTGGCCAGCACTTTCTCAGATCCAGAAACTGAAGGCTTCTGTCTCTTATCTTAAAAGGTCTTGTCATTTCTGTATTTTGAAATGAAAGGATTCTGACGCTCTGAAGTTATACCATAAAGAAAATAATCTCCACCTGCAGCAGACCAGAATTAACTAATTCTAAAACATCTCTTGAAGTAAGGAAACAAACACTCTCTATATACATATGTACATATATTTTACTATAAACAATAACTGGTATTTGCGCAAGACAGGCCTATTGCATTGTCATTCCTCATCTTGATTGCACAAACTCCAGAGTCATTACCATGGATTTACTTGAAGTTTACTACTATGAAGCATAAAAAAGGAATTCACAACTGATCCAAGTACAGCAATTCTGAACAATTGCCCATATCCTTACCTCATTAAGTACAGTAAAGTGTTAGTTGTAACATACTGTAGGTAAGAAGTCAGTATAACAGGAAATGTAATAACAGAACGTTCCTTCTGTATTCCAAACAAACTCAAAAGAATACCAATAGGTGTGGTGTCCCCTCTTGGCAGGGGACACAGCCAGGACAGCTGACCCAAACTGACCAAAGGGATATATGATATCTGGCTTGGCAATAAAAGCTAAGAAAAAGGAGGAGGAAAGGGGGACATTCGTCTTCTGGAGCATCCACTGTGTACTGAAGCCCTGCTTCTTGGGAAGTTGCTGGGCATTGCCTGCTGACGGGAAGTAGAGAATGAATCTTTTGGGTTTTTTCCTTTGCTTTCGTGTGCATCCTTTTGCTTTTCCTTGATTAAACTTCCTTTATCTTTATCCACCAGGTTTTTTCCATCTTATTTTTCTTCCCTCCCCATCCTGCTGAGGAGAGGAGTGATAGAGCAGCTTGATGGGCACCTGGTGTCCAGCCAAGGTCAACCCACCACAGCCCTTTTTTGGTGCCCAACATGAGGCATGAGAAATTTGATCTAAGTATAGTAACTGGGAGAGGTAATGGGCAAAATATGGACTGAACACAGCTAGAGAATGGAATGATTGTGGAGAATTTCTGTTGTTTTGATTGTGGTGAAAAGATGAGAGACGGGTTGTGTGTATAAATCGTCCACTTTGGTTCAGTGTTGTGATGATATTATTTTGATTTTGGTGTAGGGAATTCTTTTTTTGTTGTTGTTCTTGATGTGACAGAAGTTTGTGAATATTGTGTGATGAATGTGAATTTTGAGGATAATTCTTAAACATGTGATTCACAGAGGAGAGGAGTGGAATATACTGGGTTTGCATGGCAAGGTTTTGGTAGCAGGGGGCCACAGGGGTGACTTCTGTGGCAAGATGCTAGAAGCTTCCTCGTATCTGGCAGAGCCAATGTCAGCCAGCTCCAAGACAGATCAGCCGCTGGCCAAAGCTGAGCCTATCAGTGATGGTGATAGCACCTCTGAGATAACTTACTCAAGAAGGAGAACAAAACCAAAAAAACACAAGGAGTAATTGCAGCCAGAGAGAAAACTGAGAAGATGTGAGAGAAACAACTCCACAGACACCAAGGTCAGTGCAGAAGGAGGAGGAGGAGATGCTCCAGGTGCCAGAACAGAGATTCCCCTGCAGCCCATGGAGAAGACCATGGTGAGGCAGGCTGTCCCCCTGCAGCCCATGGAGGAGGGATGATGGAGTGTAAAGATTCCACCTGCAGCCTGTGGAGGAACCCACGCCAGAGTAGGTGGACGCCTGAAGGAGACTGTGACCTCGTGGGAAGCCTGCACTGGAGCAGGCTCCTGGCAGGACTGGTGACCCTGTGGAGAGAGGAGCCCACATCAGAGCAGGTTTGCTGGCAGGACTTGTGACCTCGTGGGAGAGACCCACACTGGAGCAGTCTCATCCTGAAGGACTGTAGCCCATGGAAAGGACCCACGCTGAAGCAGTTCATGGGAAGGACTCACGTTGGAGAAGTGGGTGGAGGACTGTCTCTCGTGAGAGGGACCCCCCCATGCTGGAGGATGGGAAGAGCATGAGGAATCCTCCGCTGAGGAGGAAAGAGAACCAGCGACAACATGTGATGAACTGACCACAACTCTCATTCTGTGTCCCTCTGTGCCACTGTGGGGGGAGGAGAGAAATCGAGAGTGAAGTTGAGCCTGGGAAGAAGGGAGGGGTGGAGAGATGTATATTAGATTTAGGTTTTATTTTCTCATTATCCTGCTCTGTTTCA
The DNA here is from genome assembly GCA_013399095.1 of Psophia crepitans. Classification (NCBI taxonomy): domain Eukaryota; kingdom Metazoa; phylum Chordata; class Aves; order Gruiformes; family Psophiidae; genus Psophia; species Psophia crepitans. The sequence continues at coordinate 45,531 of VWZZ01007294.1, read as the reverse complement.
TTTGGTAATAAATTAGATTAATTTTTTTTCTAAGTTGAGTCTGTTTTGCCTCTAACAGTAATTGGTGAGTGATCTCTCCCTGACTTACCTCCACTGGATTATTTAAGATTGCTTTCTGGCACAATATATCTGTGCATCACTACTGATGTGGCTAGTTATTCCAGCAAGTCAAATTATTGTCAGGACATTCAGAAGTCTGTTTTTTTTTAAATTCAGATTCAACAGTGACTGAAGATTTATGGTAATATAACCAGATAAGTATAGATATATTTTTTTCCAAAACAATTAGAATTTTACAGAGCTCCAAACCTAGCTGCCATTACTAAAAATTATGGTTGTATTTACACGTGATAATGCTCACAGACAGACTGTGTTGAAAACTTAAGTACTATCAAGACTCATCCAGAGCCTCAGAACTGTTGAGTTATTCCTCAGTGTTGCTTCTGAAGCACAGCAAATAAAGCAGTGACTAATAAAATTATAAATTACTTTCTAAAAGTTCAGAGGATAATTTTTTCTAAACTTTTTGAAGATGTTCTAAAATGTGTGACACATTCTCAGGTTTCACCTTTCAGCATCTAGAACATTTTATAACGGGATGTTAAAAACAACAAATTAATGTTATCAATGGTAAATAACAGCACATAATGACTTCTGCCTGGGGGAAGAAGCAAGCAATGAAATTCCAATCAAAGAAAAGCCGTGGCCAAGTCTCATGTGAAGCATGTAAAGCACCATCATATTCATTAAGTTTCTCTAAGGCATATGATAAATTCTTGCAAAAGCTTGGCTCAGTTTTTCAAAACTTAGATGCCCAAAGATCATCATTCATCTTTCTACCCTCTGTAAATGCTGAGTCTAACAGCACGCTGAGTCAATCACTGTTTTGTTCACATATCAATAACCTCACTGCTGCAGTTGTTAAGTGTTATTCTTAACTGAAAATTCAGAGGATAAGAACTACAAAAACTAACAACTAACAGATTAATTCTTGATTGCCGGTCTACTGAAACATTTTTTGGCCCGTGTAACTCTTAAATCGAGTTTATGTCTCCCAAAGACGCTTCATTTGTCCTTCTCCTCAGGAAAGCAGAACAATATTTAGAAAACCTATATAACTTCCAATAGATAATCATCATTCCAGGAATTTCAGAATGCTTTGCAAATATTAATGTTTCTTCCTGATAACAGGGAAGAAGAAAAAAGACCACAGAAAGGCTTGTTTGTCAAGGTCAGAAGGCAAGTCACAGTCAGAACTGAGACTAGACTACATTTGATTTTCCATTTCCTGTTCCAGACATTAGACCCTATTTCTAAACTTAACTGAGGAAAACAGAATTATTTTCCCAGTTCTTAGAACAGATTTTTTTCCTCCCAAGGCTGTATGACTATTCCACGTCTATTACAGAAAAGGAAAAAAAAAGAGAGAAGAAAAATGTTAGTGAAAAAATTATTATATGCTCCTACCATGTATTTTAAAAAGTAATAAATCCCCAGAAATTTTAAATAATCTGCAGATATCAATTTATATAGCTTACCCTCTAACGAATGACAGAAAGGAAAGAAACTGTACCTATGCAATGTTCTATGACTATTTAAATCCAAACTAAGTAAGCAACAGAGCATTGTGATATTAAAAAAAAAAAGACACAAAAACAAAGCAAAAAAGCCCTCACACTTCCCCTCTCCCACTAAAAACATCAATCCTGTCAGAAACAATGCAAACAAAAATCCTCCAATTATAAAAAACTTCAAAAGAAATATTTTCTGTCATTGCTGAGTATACCACGTGGCTGAGAACAATACTGTGCTGATGCTGTGTCGACACATTGAGAAGGGGCTTTTTGACACAGTTGGTCTAGGTTTGGGAAGGTAGGAGAGGATGAGAAAGTGGGAGAAAACATCAGTAAGACAGAAACTGCAGGATCCTCTATGATTTTTTCCTCTAATAAAGAAAACCTCTATGGAAAACCCATCAAAAGTTTTCCTGTTCACACACTGACACACTCTTGCTATAAGACATTCTGCAGGTCAAATCCCTCGAATGTTCCTACCAGCGTACTGAAGTGGCAAGTTGAGCACAAAAACAGTAACAACACTAACAGAATGAAATCTGCTCACAAACCAGCTCGTATGTTTCAGTATCCTGGAACACTGGGCTCAAATATTAAAACAACTCAAATATATGACTGGCAAAAGTATGAATCACAGGAGTGGAAGCAAAGCATTATGTATTTCACCTGCCGCAAAAAAGAGAGAGTAGCCGAACCAAAAGAAAATTCATTGCATGAAGTACGCATTCAAAATAGGATGAAACTACCCCCAGACATTTTTAGAAGAAATGGAATATGTTTCTGTTGACTAAAGCTCTCATACAAAAAAATAGACTCAGTGATGCAAAGCAAAGCCCCTTCTAGCAAGCACTGGGTTATCAACAAATACATCATTGTCACTGAAGATCCTAGAGAAACATCTGCCAATAGTCATGGAAAATTGAACCCATTCCTAGAAAATATGAGTTTCCAGCTAACAAATATGATAGACAAACAGAAAAGCTCAGTGTAAACAGAGATTGTATTCAATTTAAACTTCTAATGAAAAAAAATGACAGACCATTCAAAGTAACAGAATTTCCTTCCATTCAAGTGAAGAAAAAAAAAGAAGGAACAATGATGTTGACAATGCAGGCCTTTCTGGCTTACAGTTTCTGAAAGAATGATAATCAAATGAAGAACTTGACAGAAGATGATGACCAACATTCCTCTTGTCTCAGATAATTTACCATGCCCTAGAGTTGGGAAAATAAACATTACTCCACGATTCACTGAAGTGGTTATATTGCTGCAATGACCACATTTCCTATGCTGGCAACTATGGATATTAGGCAGGAACTTTCCCAAAAAAGACCTAGCAATTCTGTTCGAGAGGTGGCCAGCTTTGCAGAGGCCAGTAAAACCAAAACACAGTAACTCTGCAGCTAGATCAGATATATCTATTTAATTTATTTATATGTTCATCAGCCCATAAAAGAGGAGAGTCTGAGCAAAGTAAGTATCACCAAGTGTCACAATAGGTAAGAATGAATATGAAGCTGGTATACGGAGCTCAGTGTAGAGCATGTAGGCTCATTATGAGACACGACATTGGAAACCACTTAATAAGGTACCAGAATTACTTGTCATGTCCTTGGTTCAATAAATTTCATTAAAACAGTCTGTATCAGGACTGCTCTCAATCCACTAGCTCTTTGTCTTAAAAAAGCCTTGCATAGTTAATATCTCCAAGTAGCAGTATTACTTGGAATAAAAGCATTGACCTGCCATTAGCTTATTCAGAAGTAGGCTAAGTGGTGAAATTAGTGATTCAAGAAATAATCTGGTAGCATCAAAGACTGCACAGGCAATAAAAAATATACACAATTGAAAAAAATTTTATTTTATTCTGAGATTCACTTTGTGATGCATTAGATAGGGCTGTGTTTTGCTGCCCAGGAAATGCAGAATGAAAAAAGTTTGGTACTGGACACTAAAAGGATTTCAAAAAGAAAATCTGTACAGCAATGTAATAGGACAGCCACATACATCCATGGTCTTTCTCCCACACTCATACATCCACACAAGATCCTCCAGCCATCCTCTGAAGCTGGGAAGGTAGTATGACCAGAGATTCACTGCAAAGCATAGAAGTATCATTCCTTTCTTGGCTGGGTGACTGCACTATTAACCTGTTTATAACAACTTATATTGTACACCACCACAACTCCTTGGCATTGGGAGGCTGTGAAGAAGCATGTTCAAAACAGGTTTGTCTTCATTAGTAAGTAGTCATGGATGATTCTTGACTTGCGAAGTGTCGTTAAACTAAAACCTCTGTACTATGCTTTAGTATGTTTAAATCTGCATACAGTTAAACGTGTGCTAACTGGCAAACCTTTTAAAACACTTCTAATACGGGCAAAAGGCTATGTAAGTGAAGACAGAAGGCTTACAACTTCTCTAACAAGGATTATGACGCAGCGAGAGGAACTTGCCAAATGTTACCAAATGCTGATCATTTGCAGCAAGATTCAAAAGGCATCACACTGTCATGACGACTTTGCTCTTTTCAAAAAATATGCCTAGTTTAGGATTTTTCCTGTCCCTTTTTTATTAAACAGAATGCAATAAAGAATGTGTGTCATTTTATCACTATTCATATTGGGTGGGTGTAGAAGATAAAAGATCTATATGCCTTTTTTCAATAATTACTTTCTAAAGCAATCAGAATTGCCATCAGCCAATTGTTCCTTATGTTTTGAGAAAAGATCAGGATTCTGCTTGTGAGAGAATGACAATATGATGTGCAGCTTATTGAATTTTTCTGCCAAAAGGAGATATTTTCCCACAACATTGTGGGGAGATTAAGAATTTCTGTAGTCATAAAGTCCAATCTAAGTTAATGAAGTTCTATAAGGAAAACAAAAATATAGCTACCGTCCTGTGGATTAGGCCCAAAACTTAGGATAAACAGTTCATTAAGAGTAGCTGTTTGATGTTTTCAAGGCAGTCACGTAATCAGATTTACCTCTTCATAATCAGCTCATCTAGGACATTATTATAAGAATATTTCTAACTAGGGATTTTGGGTGAGCATATAAACCTAAATACTGCATTTCTGATGCTGTCATATCATTAAGACTATTTGGTTTAATCAGATAGACACAAGACTTTATGCACGGAGTTTACATTGCTGTGGTTCTTATTTACAAACCATAACATGTATTCTTTTACTGATTTTTAGTCCATTTTCACCCAAAATAAGTAAAACTGCTATTGAAATTTAAAGGCTTTAACTTCACAAAATTATCTTGTTTGCATTTCATGCAAGAGAATATTGTGTTACATGCCGTTCCCTCTGAGAAGCCTTTGCAGGAGGTTTGTATTTGGCAGAGAGAGAACTGATAAGACCAAGCAAATGGTCCTGTATGAAATCCCAGTTGCTTTTTAATCTGTGAAAAGTCTATTAATCAGACAGAACATGTCTGAAGAGTGAAAGAGATTTCTGCATCAACTCTGTATTAACTTCCAACAGTCCCATACATTTCTAGGAGATGTTCTATCCCCAGCTAGTCTGAAATTTATAATAAAAAAAAAAGCTTGTATCAGTTCCATAGGCTGGCAGGCAGTGAAGACCAATCTAAGATAATTCAACCTCATTCCAGCCAACTGTATTTCTGGTTTAAAAAAAAAAAAAAAGACATCTGTATGTTTTATACAGAGACACGAAAAAAAAAGGCTGTAAATATAGATGAGTAAAAGGAAATCACTATATGCAGTTCTTTTATTTATGCCTTGAAAAATGCCTTCCTATTGTGATCTATTAACTGTCAAGAAGAAAACCTACATAAATACGTTCTACATTCATAAATATGTTCTTCAGGGGGGAAAAAAAAAAGTCAACAGCAGTAGCTTTCCATTAAGAAATGCAAAAGCCATTTTTTCCTGTCTGTTTGACACAGTAAATTGAAGTGGGAAAACTAGGTTTAAAATAAGAGAATAAAGATCAAAATGAAATAGCATTGACTATTCCAATTCTACATTAAGTAGTTTTTATATAGATTCAGTGTTGCAAAACTGATATATTGTGACCAACTCAAGCCCTACTCTGCCCTTAAACACCTGCACTAAAAAAGTAACTTTTTTCTCTGTGTAATTAGATAAACTATTTCTATCAGAGAACAAGATTAATATAGTACCCAACTTAAAGCAGAAGAATCATAATTTGTTACACATTTCCAACATTTTTAGTAGATCTTTTCCTTGCTTGCTGCATATCTAAGAAGCTATCAATATTTCAACTAAAGAAAATAATAGTTTGCATTCTGTAATAGTTCTAATTAAGAATCCCAACTCTACAAACAGAATTAAGTTCAAAACAGTGTCCAAATTTCCATTCCATTTTGAAGAATTGATGAGGTAAGTGAAATCCTCAGGTGCAAAGCCTAAAATAGAAGACCTACCACTTTGATGTCCAGTCAAGTGCATTCAAAAATCAAGCAACACTTCCTTGCAAACCTTCATGAGTTTACAGAAAACAACTCTATGTTCTGAGCTTTCTCCCTAAGGGCAGGTCTGGCATTCTAACATGTATACACGTCATACTGCCCTCAAAAAATCATCACTCTCATTTGATTGAGGCAACAGCTGTAATTACGTCCCTGTGTTAACATGCTTTTTCCCAAAAGTAAAGACTGATGTTAAATTACATATCTTGATGGCATGACAAACAGGAGAAGAAATTAAACTATGCAGACAATAGAACACAATAGCAAATATTTTCAGTAAAGTATGGAAATGACCACAGGATTTTTATTTTTCTCCTAATTTTTTTTCCTTATGCCCTGACTGTTAAACATATGTAAGTGCTTTAAGTCCAAATTCTAGAAAATAGCACTTAGAAGTTTTGTGTTCAGCATGGGTCTCTGAATACTTAATAGGGTTATTTTTTATTTATATTGCATGTGATAAGACCAAATTAGATCATTAAATTTTAACATTCCATGGAGGAATGATAATGGCTTTCTGATGATGTCAGAATAGTTAGTATAAAACTTTTGCGTTTACTTTTCCAGTGTGATCAGCATCTTATTTTATTGTGCAGATGTCACTCTACCAAATTATTATCAGATTGTTCCATCTTTAAGTAGATAATTCTATGCCATATGTTTGTGTAGAAATTAAGATTCTTGCACTGGAACATACCATATTGCTCTCTCTCACTAAAATACAGTTAAAGAATTAATGCTTAATAGACACATGCAGTGAACACTAAACCTGCCGCTGGGAAGGACGTGACACAAAAAGGGGATCATTACTTGATGTTCTTTTCAAATGTAACCAACCTTATTGGAAAAGAACTAGTAATTTAAACTCAAGACTTGTGCAATCACGGAATCACAACAGGGAAGACAGAGGGACTGTGAATTATATTCTTTGATAATTTGCCTCTAAACTTATCTATCTTCGCAGAAAATGCAAAGTTTCTTCAGCTTCTTCATTGACTGCAATGGAAGCTGAGGATGCAACATGACTTGCAGAATGAGAAGCTTTGTGAGTACAGGTACCTTGAGGGGAAAGTAAAACCGACTTCAAGAGAGACAGAAAAAGAAGAAAATTTAAGTTAAAGGATATTATAAATAAAGATTGTAACCTCGGTTAGAAACATTGAGGTTTTATCCCAATTTATCACAAGCATATGTCAAATGTTTGAGTTACAGGAAAGAACAGTAGCAAGGCAACTTTTCTAAAACAAGATGCACATCTTAAAATCATTTTTCTGTGAAACATTTACTCATCAAATACCAAATTGTCTACCCTGCATACTCTAAAAAGGCAGAAAAACCACTTCCACTTTCTTCTTTAGAGCATACAAATACAGAAAGAACTGCGATAGATTTACTGTATACTATGTCTTATTTTTCAAGGACAACATTCTTAAGGATGACGTCAACTGTAGTAAACAGAAGTGCTAAAAAGCTCTACCAAAAATTCACATTATTCCTACAGTATCAAGTGGAATGAAACAAATCACATAACAAAAGGTCTCCAATTACCTCAGAAATTTCCACAACTAACCTCTTTTGCTAGGTACCTACCAAGTGAGGTCTGAATCATGAGGATTATTCCCCACTTCTGTGCCTGTGATATCTATTCAACTCTGGCCTCGTCAATAAACCCAGCTGGGTTTTTTTAATTTGCTTTCAGATGAGAATCCTCCCTTTCCAACAACTTTTTCAATTAACTTCTCTTGAATGTAAGTTATCAGAATTGTACAGTTTTTCAGATGAGTTTTACTATGGTCTTCTACAATGGCAATTATTCTTTCATATCACTAGTACAAAACCAAAAAAAAGTAGTTGTTACTGATACTATCTACAATTGCATTTCTTTTATTCAATAACATCCTGTAGGGTTCTCACAGTTATCAGTTAAGTAGACTTCATCATTTCTAAGTGATGAGGTCCCAGCTGCCAGCAGCCATTCCTGCTACTTATACCCTAGAGGAGCATCTTTTTAAACCACTAAACAAGCAAATTAAATTGAAGTATTTGAAACTGTGGTGGCTAGCATAAGTCCACCAGAAGCTGTGCCACAGCACTCTCCTATTTCTGCAAAAATATTGCTTAGGACTAAGTGATGCTTTTCTCCACATTTGAGAAGATACACACACTAGGGTAGGGGTGTGACAGGACTGCGGTTGCAAGAAAACAATTGAGTAAAAAGCCTCTCATTCTTCTTCTCTCTCTCTCTCTCCAGTAAAAGGCTATCATTCCGGCATTGTAAAACAGTGCTGATTAACTTCTTCATCAAACACAATATAATAATCATTTTTAAATAACCATGATATCAAACAGCAAAAAAATTACCAACGAGGCAGTCCCAATACCACCACTCCACATCCTCTTAGGCCCAGATTTGATTCATAGCTTCAATACTTGTGTTCAAGATTTCCTACCCTTCCAGCTGACTTTGTCTGCAATCCTGTTACTCAAAACAATTTACTGGCTCAAGTAGCATTTCGAGGTTTCTGGGAAACAGAAGTTTCTCCAAACTTGGAAAAGTGGCAACTATTTTACATTTGAATAAAATGAGAAACAGTACAGAACTGTAATAATTACAAGCAAAGGAATCTGACAGATTTTTCTCCTTCACCTAACAGTACTCTTTCTCTGATGCATCCTGAAAGTTCAAGATTCTCACAGACCGTTAGCCAACAGAGGAAACAATGCTTAAATCTGTAACTGGGCTCAAACTATGTGCTATAACTAGTTCTCTTGTCTGCAAGTCTTTGTTTCAGAATCTGTGACCAGTAATTAATACAGCCTTTCACAGCTCTTTTATACCAAAGAAGGTCTAAACGTTGAAGGAATAGATAACTCTGAATGAAAAACAATGTTTAAACAATGAAACATTGTCCATGGACATTTGTTTTCTACAAGCTTAGCCCAATTGCCTCAGATCATGCGTGCAGCCTCAATCTTTACATCTGCCTGTTTTTCTGCAAATAATCCACATTTTCCAGACAATACTTTTTTAACGACTTCAGTTGTCTGAATTAACATCTCCAAGTCATTGTAAGCAAACGCATCATTATGAGCTAGGCTTGGAAGAAATGCTTTCTCAATTAAAAACGCATGCATTGTTTCTTATCCTGAAGGCTGGGACCTTAAGTAATTTAACCGTAACAATAGCTTCGTGGTAGCTTCTTTAGCAGACCTGCTATTGAATTACAATACTGTGTATGCAGCACATTTCCAACGGAGTCACCGGGCAACCTTTTCCCTGCTGCAAGACCAGGTCTCATACGGTGGTACCGAGCTGCCACACAGTACCATACACTGTATTCAAAGCACTTTCTCCTCTCCTCACGTAAAAAGCACAGCAAGGTGCAGGTGCGCAACATACACAGCACTGCCATTAACCAGCGGATATACATCACGAAAGGCATCAGTTACAGGTGCCAGGAAGACTAAAATTTACCTTGTTTCCAGGTCTGGAATTTTTTTTTATGTTTTAAAACATGCTCTTCAACATCAGTTCGTTTCTGTAATTTTAATAGAAAATAGTAATCTCTCCAGAGATCAATTAATTATCTCCACAGATCTTTGATGGCAATTATGAAATCAAATCAAGCTTTGAAAAGAACAAGGAGTAAAGCTGACGTGTATTAAAATACAGTACATTCTCAACAACGTATAGAATAACTTCTATCTGTCGAGAATGTTTTTTCTAGTTTACAGTGCCTATCTGTTAATTTATTAAAGAGATGATAATGCACTGTAATATAGTAGAGCCAATAGACTTTCTTAAAAACTCACGTAGAATATCACATTACTTTAATCCAAGGTCCTACTTCTAGAATAAAATGACAGAATTGGGGTAACCTACACCAGGAGGTACAACATTGCTGAGAATCACTGTGAATCAGACAAGTAAATATGAAATAGAAAACTTTGACACTATGTAATTTGTACTGAAACAGAACATAAAATAAAAGGGAAATTACAATTCAGTAGTTTTAGAAGTCATATTCAATTTGGCCATTTTTTACAGTAGCTCAGAAACAACTGCAAAAGAAAATGCCACCACCCCACAGCCAAATTCCATTTCAGAGATTTTTATTTTCTTTGGCTTTCATGCTCCAGTTTTACAGCTATTAAAAGTTTCAGAAAATAGTTGAATGTAATTGGAACTTGGTCACAATTGGGAGCAGAATCTTCTGTTAATCACTGTTATCTCCAGAGGTACCCAGCTTGACAGAAAGTATGGCTAGGAACTCATTTAAACTCCAACTATAAAAATGTTCTTAGAAAAGGGAAGACAGACACATGGAAGACTGATTAAAAAGCACAGAACAAAGACTTTGTACTTCCTTCCACCCTTGAATGCTCAGACTTATTTAAGGTCACTTAGAAATTTCCAGGTAATATTTTCTGTTTCAGGAAATCATCAGTGCTTATCGGTCGATCACCCAAAGGAACCTAAACACACACAAATGACAAACTAGCTTCCTCTTCACTTTGACCAAGGAATGTATCATCTTTCTTACGCAGTGAAAGGGAATGGCGCTGCTCAGAGAATACAATTATTTTTTAATCACTCCTAACGGTATTTGTAATTCTGTAAAATAAACAGAAACTATGGAATATATAATAAAAGTTGATCACCTACTCAAACATGTAAGAATGCCATTTCTCCTAACACAGTTAGTGTACCACAACGACACAGTTTGTACATATACTATGAAATACTGGAAATAAATACAGGTAGGGTTATTAACGTCCAGTATTTGTCCGATCTGCTACATATTAAAAATCTTATATTCTCCTCATGCAGTTTTACAGAGGTATGGTAACACTCTTAGTGGACAGTGTTGGAATTTAATAGGGTAACACAGATAGAAAACATACATGTACATGGCATGCTTTACTGCCCACAGTTTAAGCCACCTGCCAAAAAAACCCAAAAAACCCAAAACCAAACAAAAACCTCCACCACCACCACCCCCAAAAAAACCCGACCTAGCATCATCCACTTCATTTTGGAAGACTGTTTTTTTTAGTATATCTTGAACCCTTAACTCAAGTAACACAGTACAGAAACCATAACTCTCATCATTATCTCAAACACATAAAATCAAGCTCTGTATTTAAGACCACCACTGAACTGCCACTTTGTCATTACTGAAAAGCATCAATTAACAGACTGCACTGATCAGTGAAAAATATTATGTAAGAAAACAACTCATAAAAAGGATGCCCTACAGCCATAATTTACTAGCCAAATAAATATGCCTAGGCACCGAGTAACTGGACATTCGACTGTCAGTAACAGAAGATGAGATATGTTCTGCTTTGGACTTCAAGTCTTTATTAAAATATATTATCTTTACTTTTTATGTAACTCCCCTATTAACATATTTCCTTTCATAAGCAGTGAGGAAGGAAAGTAGCACAGCACAGACCCCAGACTTCAGAAGAGTCTCCTTCTCCAGAGATACTCAAAACCCACCAAGAAACGATTCTGTGCAACCTGCTCTAGGTGATCCTGCTCTAGCAGGGGGGGTTGGATTAAATGATCTTCAGAGGTCTCTTCAAAACCCTGCCATTCTGTGAGGGCAGCTTTGATCTTAGTGAAGGAACTAGTAGATGGGATGCCAAAGGAGGCAGCTCTGAAGGATAAAGGAGTTCAGGAAAGCTGTCATACATTTAAGGAAAACATTCTCCAAGTCTATGGATGGTTTGTCCTGACACTCAGGAAAATCAGAATGTTTAAATGTAGCAGGAGGTGGCTTGGCTAAACAGTAACTCAAGACTAAGTGCTCCACTGCAAGAGGCAGCATAGAGAGGTTGGAGGCAGGGCAAGCCTATAAAAGAGGATCTTTAGGCGTACAGAGATGGTGTTCAGAGAGCCAAAGCTCATCTAGAGTTGACGCTTGTGAGGGATATCAAATGGCAACAAGAAGAGCTTCTACCACTGCTCTAGTAATAAAAGGCTGAGCAAGTAAACTGTGCGCCCATCGCTGAATGGAGAGAGTGATGCAGCTACAGGAAGCAAAATAAGGCTGTGCTTTCTTTGCTGCAGTCTTCACAAGGCCCTTCCACACTTAGTGAGAGTAGGAGGAGATGAACTACCAGCAGTGTGTGAGAGCTGAGTCAGGAATTGCTGCCAAAACTCAATCAATCCAGCTCCATGCAGCTGATGGGCTGCATCGAAAGAACTGGCCAATATCAGTGATAACTGCTTTCTGTATCTTTGAAAAGTTGTGGAGATGACAGGGGAAAGAACTTGTGACTGCACAACAGCAAACACTGCACACATCTTCAAAAGCAAGCCAAAAGGGTAGTCCAGAAACTACAGACCAGCTGGCCATCTTAGGTCTCAGGAAAAATCATGAAATGAGTCATTATAGAATACACTGCTGGGCACCAAGAGCGAATCATGCTTGAACAACCTGATCATCTTCTCTGATAAAATAACCAGATTTGTGGTTGTCAATGGATGTGATTCACCTCAACTTTAGCATGCTTTCAACACTGTCTCCCATAAAACTCTTCCATCCAAGTTTAGACCTTACAGTCTGGGTGGACAGACAACTAGATAGGTAAAATACGCATCAGACAGAAAGGTTGGAAGAGTTGCAGAGACCAGAAACAAGCAGAGGGTCTATCCTGGGACCTGACTAATATTTCTATCAGTGACCTGGAGGAGGTGATGAAGTATGCTGACAAGTCTGCAGATGACATCAAGCTGGACAACCAGCTGATATGCAACGGCAGGGCTGATATTTCAGAAAGACCTGGACAGAAGCCTAATGAAATTTAGTTTGTCCTCACAGATGCAGAATCCTGTCCCTGGGAAGGTAGAGCCCCTGGCAATGACAGGCTGGGGATGGATGGGCCAGGGAGCAACTCAGTAGAGAAGACCATGGGAGCCCTTATGAGCAGCAATCGGAGCGCAAGCCAGCAGCATCTTGAGTTCTATGAACAGTACGGTAGCCAACAGATACAGGGAAGCAACTATAACCTTCTGCTCAGCACTCCCCAAACCATACCTAGATCCTGTGTCCAGTTTCCTCCCTTTCTGAAAAACGTAGATAAAAAAGGAGTGAGTTCAGGAGAAGTTCATCAAGGCAGTCAGGGACAAGAGCACGAGGAGATTGAGTGAGATGAACTTAATTAGCCTGGGGACGGCTGAGGTGGTTTCCGGGTGGAACCAGCAGCAGCGACCTGTGAACTTAGGGAATAGGGGCAGGACAGTGGGTCACAGGAGGGTGAGAGGCAGGGGGCATTTATTGAAATACAAGAGCTGAGGACTGGAACTCAGGAAAAATCTTTTTCCCCATGAGGACTGCCTGGCAGTAGAGCCAGGGCCCTGAACTAATCTATGATCCTATGAAACATAAAAGATAGCTGACAACTCCACTTATAGATCTTTGAGTGCCAGGCTTATACCAATGCCTGAAAACAACAAACATACACTGGAAATAATTTCCACAAGTTTTAAAAGCCAGTAAATTTTCCCCATCAATGACTATGGATGGTGAATTTTTAAACTCTGTAGCTAAGATATGTATTTAATTTTAAAAATGCCACTAGTTAGCAAGAGAGGACAAATGAAAGAGATTAGTTGTACTCAGAGGTAAAATCCAAGAACGATTGTTTAACACACATAGAGTTGTATATTCTTCTAGAGGGGAGAAGCAGAAAATACTTTTCCCATAATACTGATAAAAGTGTCAGATCACAAAAAAAAAAAAAAAAAACCACAAACCACCCAAACCAAGACAGCTCAGCAGACCTAGTTAAAACGCTTCACTCAACCTCTAAGCAACACGATTGAGGATTTCTCCCGAGCTAATATAAAACCTCACAGTGCTGAACATGAGGAAATTTCAGCTGCTAAAATGTACTGGTTAACATGCATTCCAGTGAAGTTACAGTAAACTAGAGTGCAATGACATACAAATGAAAATCGTATATGGAATACCTATTATTCTCATGTCTTCATTTTTCATATGCTTTATTAATACAATCACAATTTGCTTACATCTTCAATGATTATTTACTCTGATATTTTGTATTCAAATTAAATCTTCAGTCATACCACCATAAGCAGGCCGCCTATCAATAAAGCAGTTTTGCAAGATATATTTAAGCTTCCTTATTCCTTGTTAGACTTCATGAGTATTCAGAGCAATACAGCCCCTTGCTACTTAAAATCTAACATTTTTTTTAAGAAGAAACAGACTGTCTGAAGAAAAGATATCATTAATAGCATCCACATTCAGATACAAAATTCCATGAAGGGAGGAATAATTCAATGATTCATTTTGTGCAACTGCTGATAGGGTTATATCCCCGCTCTCATGGACATCTGAACAAATCTTGGCAGCTGGTGACTGGCTGTACGGCATGCTGTACGTCTGACCTACTGTCAGGGCTCAGCAATGAGGCAGCAGCGTGCTGGCAGAAATGGCACAGCAGATGCCCTTTTGCATTCACTGCTACACAAACAGACTAGACTGTAAAGGGGAAGAAACAATTTAGGGTAAGACAATGCAATCAAGGCAGAAGGAAACAGAGTGGTAATACAATGGAATATAGCAAAAGGACACAGTACAAAACTACTGCACATCTCTCTGTCCTATGCTGGGGTTAAGATGCTCCAAGATAGTCCAGCTAGGACAGAGAGCTTGCACAGACCTCCAGGCAACTTGCAATCGTTTCCAATAGCCAAAGTAACCTAAGTGTATTTATTCGTGCATAGGATTTCTATTAGCATCACAGAACTGAAGCAGTACCATTTGAACCACAGCTACACATGCATACTGAGAAAAATGGGGATGTTTCGAATGTATTCTGCAGCTTTGGATGATGATACAAGGCCCAAAGAGCCATTTGTTACCACTGGTTGAATCAAAAGTTTGTTTTAAGTGAAAAGGAGAACAAGAGCCAGAAACTGTATGTGTCAAAAAAGAAATAATAATAATTAAAAAAAAACACCAACAACCAAACAACCAAGCAGATCTTCCCTCCATCTATAATCTTTGTACAGAGCACACACTTTTGGCTTCAGCTTCACAAAGTTTGTTGAATGGGCTTCTGGAGAATAAACAACTATCATAAACCAGATGTCTCACACCTAACAATTCACTATATCTGTCTATAAAGCATGGGTTCTGAATCTGGGTGTTTTATGCACAGTCAGAGATGTTTTACAGGGAAATCCCAGACTACCTTAAACAATGTTTAGCAGCAAAATACACAGAAAAATTACATTTAACATTTTTCTTGTGGCACAGTGACCTCAGTAACAGCAATTTTATACACAGCATTCATTGGCCTTTTTCAGTCCACAGTGATTTTGAAAGCCAAACCACAAACTTGGAGAACAGAGTAATAATTAGAAAGCATACATGAGGTGGGAGGGGGCAGAGGGTAGAAAGAAATATGTGCTACTGTTCCTTCCCTCACCACTGAATCTAAAGACAGCTCACTCAGAAATAATTTATGAAAGTTGTTGCCTGAGACTGCAATTAATACCGAAACACTTGCTACTTTCATATAAAAGATTTTTTTATAACAGAAACTAAAAACTTTTATGTGATTATACAGGGAAAAAAAGAGGTACAATGGCAGCTTATGTTAACATGCCTGTAACAGTCTTCATGCACAAGCACAGGTTAAAAAAGAAAAAGAAGTGGGGGCAGGGCTAAAGAAAAGATAGCATACCTGAAGATTTAACACTAGTTGGAAACCAGCATGGCTATCCCAGTTACCAGAAAACAAATACTTTCATTCCTCAGACATTTCAAAATCACAGAAACACAATACCACTTAAATAAATACACGTGCCAGCACAGCTATGATTAACTTTCATTTTGCAGTTTGATACATACTACAAGCCAATGCTGGCCAAATTTAATGCACTCCGCAACTCAAACCTCGCTACAGAACAAGTCAGTCCATAAAGCAACACTGCTTTCCCACAGAATACGCTGTATCTTAATAATCAGCTATAGTATCCAGAGAATTGCAGTTATACTGCATTTGTCCCTATGGACAGCGAAACATATCTTGAATCACCAGTATAATAAGACTGAAAGCCAAACGCAGCATTGATGTAATATAACATTTTTCAATGTTAATGTGACTGAGGCATTTAAGAAAAGACAGATTCCAAAATGAAATATAGCAGAGAGATTAGCAAAGCCGCTACGATCCAAATAACAGTGAATTCTCCAAGGGTTCAAGCTTATCGGAGTCTCAGCAGCAGCATAATACAGCGAAAGTCCAAATCACAGATGCAGGGATTTTGAAGCACTACAGCAACTGGATATATACAACTAAATAAATCATCTTCATGAAAATGTAATTTCTTAACAATTCCTAAATGATGAACCTTTAAGATTAAAAGTAGAATAAAAGCAGAAAATGAACACTGTCTAAATAGTATAAATGACTGCATTAGGTGCCCACGGCATGGTATTGGTAGGGGGGAGGAGCAGGGGTAGCCTCTACGAGGGGAGGCCAGGGGCTGCGGCATGCCAGCTCCAGCAGACCCATGGGAGGGCCCGGCTGAGCCCTACTGCCAAGGTGGTGGTGCCTGTGTGAAAACATACTTAAGAAAGGGCAAAATACCAGACAGAGGAGGAGAGAACAAAACAAAACAAAAAAAATTACAGTGAGAAACAGGAGAGGGAACACAGAGGTCAGAGGAGGAGGAGGGGAGAACGTGCTCTGTGGCAGAGTAGGTATTTCCCTTCAGCTTGTGGACAGCTTGTGCTGGCTGGAGCAGCTGGATGTCTCCTGTGGGGAAAGTCCACACTGTAGCAGGGGAAAAGTGAAAGGAATGGCAGAGAGAAAATACCTATATATTGACTATACACCCCTATCCCTCCGTGCCTCTCTCAGGGAAGCAGAGCATAGAAGAGTCAGGACTGAAAAGTGAGGTTGAGCCTCAGAAATATGGGAGAAAAAATGTTGGTTTACTGTTTGTCTGTTTCTCACTACCCAAATCTATTTTAACTGGCAATACATTAAGTTACTTTTCCACAAGATGAGTCTGTTTTGCCCACAATAGTTGTTAAATGATCTTGTTCAGGAGGGGGAGCAAGCAAGCAGCTGGGTGGGCATCTGTCCCTTAGCCAAGGCTAACCCGTGGCAGTGGGGTAGGTTCAGAACAGCGAAATACATTACGCAAGGACAAAGGCGATGTACCATTTCCCCTCACACCTAGTAATATCATGAGGAAGTGATTTTACTTGTGAAAAAAATATTTTCAAGTGTCACAGACATCGTGTTACAATTATTAGTAAGACCCACAATCTTACATCTCCAGAAAAAAAGCTTTCTGAGATTGCAGCTGATAGTTTACTACTTTTTCCTGTAGGAGGTTTTTTGGTAGCTTTTCAAAAATATTTTGACCTATTGCTCATATGATGTATATTACTATATGATACTTCATTTAGTGAAGACAAAACATGTCATGCAGAAATCTATGTTTCATTGTTAAAAGAAGTGGTAAAGTTTGTACACAGCTGACTCAAGCCAAATATATTTATCCTGAAAAATTAACACAGTATTAATCCAGAAATCAGATGTTCTGGATGTGTTCAAATTCATATTGCAAGGAAATTCGGCCATTTGCACTATCTGTGTTTTTAATACTGTTATTGTTCCATTATGAAATGCTCTGGTGCTTTGTTTTATTGTTATCTCTTGCTTGGTTATTTGGATTCTTTCCTTTAAATTTGTAAAACATCTACATCTTAAATGGACTTGCCTTTTTCTATGCTTGAAAGTCAATCTGAGTGGGTTCCAACTGTAGTTTTCCACAACTACAAACACTTACAGATCCTAAAAAGGTAAAATATCAAGGTTTGTTTGCTTTTCGTTTCCATAAAATCAGTAGTCTTCTGACGATCATTCAATTTGTAATAATCCTACAAGCTCTCACCTCCCACGATGTGGCTTTTTAGTGGCAAAGTACAGGACTTTTACAGCTTCTCACCCTAAAGAATGCTTAAGAAAAACCTATCGTCTTTTTCTTAAACATAATAGAATACTTGTTCAACAGAACTCAGCTCACACCTTTTTTGAGAGGCACTGCCTCACTTGACCCTTCAACTATCTCCTCATCCAATTAATCACCGTTGACAAGAGCATTGTTTGAAGCTATGAAAGAAGGCATATCTAGTCCTCCCTGGCAATCATGACAGAAGACACAGAAGGATTATCACTGAGCTCCAACAGCTACACAGAAAACCCATGCTATTTTTACACCAAAAAATTATTAAATAATTTTCCTATTCTTATTAGTACCTGGCTATATCCCCCAGATAAGCAGTGATGTAAGCAATGACAGAGGCAAATTTCTGTTGTACAAACTTGGCGCATGGCAAATTTAGAAAGCAAAAAGGCAAAGTTGCCAAGAGCTTTCAGCACCTTGTGTATGCGGCAGCTCTCGCTGCTCCTGCCAGCTGTACAGCTGAACCAGTGATAACGCTGGTTGGAAATTTTAGAGCAAACACGCTAGCACAGACAAGACTCCAAAGGGAAAACATGAAATGAGCTTTTGGCAAAATAATAAGATAAATACAAAAAAAGAAAACCTAGTGGGCTGGATGTACCATAAAGAGCAGTAATACTTTTGTAGTCATATCCATGAGGAAAGTCCTGAATGCATTAGGTAGGTCCTAAGGAGCCATGTGCCAGGCAGCTTTCACACATAAGTTTTCAAAGCACTACAAATAAAGAGCAAGTGCCAAAGTCATTATCCTTCCTCCCCTAAAACGCCTGAGCTAAAGAGTATCAGGCACACACAGCTACTACTCATGCAAATCATCGCTGCTAAGAGATGGAACAGCAAAGAAACAGACCCACTTGGAATTGAGAAAAATAAGTTCACTAATAATTTTTGCCTAACAGTAATTTGCCTAATAAAATGTCTGCAACAAGGGGGTAGCCTATTAGCACCTACCAACTGTACCTTGCAATAAGCCTCCTGAACAACATTGGGAAATTATACCATTTTATACCTTGTAATTCATAAATGGAACGTTTCACTCGTTTTAGTCCGGATGAACAAGTACCATCAGTCCAAACAGATTTTTGTACATTTGGCCATGACAAACAGAAACAGATGGGAATCTGCTTTCTATCTACTATATTAAAAAAAAAAAAAGAACATATGTAGGTTTCTTAAAACACAGTAAAGAAAGTTTTTAATCAATGTTGACATTTGCTGTGCACCAGTCTCCTTCAAGAATCATAGTTAGAAAATGTGCTGTAACACATTATTTTCACAGACCAATTTGTTTGGTCGTTTTACAACAACAAAAGCCAAGCTTGATTCTCAGCAAGTGTTCCACGGTCTTAAAGGCCATAAAAGTCTGAGTATGAAAGAAAGAACTTGAATATTCAGCCAATCACATTTTGTAAAGCACACACAGAAGTACTGTTAGAAACTAGAACGTAGCACTGAACAACATCTGAAAAAAAGGCTTTTGCAAGTATATTGGAGGTAAGACACACAGTAGTGAAAACCAGGAATGTTTATATTCGTGCACGAGGCGTGAAAAAAGCACCCTGATATACAGACACTAGACTAAAATCTGTTCATTTCTGAAGCATCTTAAAATACAGCCAGATATGTATCTGTGACAATCCTGCCAAAAATGTTTGTTGATGACAAAACAAGTTAATATTTCTTGACTCTTTCATGATACCAAACCAGAACATATGTATTCCATAGCATTTCACAAAAGAATCATAGAAGTCACTGTATAACAATCTTTAGACTAAATGTGAACCCCTGTGTTGAGGATAGTCACCCTAAACTATGTTTGCAGCCAGTGGCAAACTTGTCAATATAGTCAGTGGAATTTGGTATACAATTCATGTCTTGCTTAAACTTATGCCTAAGGTCTCTTGCTAAAGAAACTGCAATCTGCAAATGCCTATTTCTCGCTGCTGACGTTGCAAGAATCTACGGTGACTAGCTCAGCTGTACACACCAAGGATAGCTAAAGTCAGACCAGCTGTATTTCAGCATTAACCAGTCAAACCAGCAAGTCCTAGAACAACAAAAAATCCCGAGGGAGAACATAAAATGAAATTTGAATCAGAAAGTTAACTTGAAACACAGATTCAAGGGAATGAGATATGCATGTGCCATATGAGGGCAGAAAATGAACAAAACTAGAAACGTAAAGCACAGAAGAAGGAAAGATGGTAAGCTTGCTTTGTACCAACATTAAAAGATACTAGTATAAGTAATAAACAAGGTTTGACCAGATCTGAGTATTCTGGTTTTTCTCACTATTTAATTTGCTAAATATTTGTTAAATATGGTATGTGTTGACACACACTATTGAAATCAATACCGTACATTCAAAATACTATTTTCATTGTCAAACTGGGAAGGAAATGAGAATTTATAGCAACAAATCCAGTTCCCATCTCTTCAACACCATGCAATAATACACTTAACTTTTTTAAACACAGATACCAAAGTGGAAATTTTTTAAATGGTTTAATAAATGCGTGAATCTATTTACAGTCAAAGCACAGAACTAAAATTTTAGAACAATGGATGGATTGGAATATGCATTGCAAATATTCCTCTTGGTATTGAAAGGAAATCATTGCATTAATCCATTGATAAAGTAAGAGCAGAGACTAATCCAGTCTGCAATATTTTAATTACCACATTTTCAACTTAAGTAATCATTCATACTGCCCATATTCAGTATTATTTAATAAGAAAAAAGAAATAAACAAAGAAGTGAATGTCATAAAATTAAGCTCACAAACTCCAGTTTTCCTCTTTCAGTGAAAAAGCAGTTTTTAATATAATTCATAATAGACAGGCATTCTCTCCTCAAAAATTGCTGAGTTGAAGAGAAAGAACTAAAACCACAGCCTGAGCTACTTAACAAATGAAAGTTTGTTACGGATTTTTTTAAAAATTACATAGAATTTAAAGATGCCAATTAACCCTATTTACTAAAAGAACAGAAGGCTGTTCTCTGGCACTACAAAAAATGGGGCACATTCAAACTTTTCACAAATGTATCCCTTGACTTCCGTGGTATTCCAATTTACATCAGGGCTGAGTTTGATTTAGTATACCCAGCTGTTCGTCACTAACTCACAAAAGACTATCTTCTGCAACATGTCCTCCTTAACATGGGAACAGATATAGCACAGGGTTGAGATTCTCTTTCTATGCTTAACTCAATTTTAGCTCATTTTTCATATTCTTCAATTTCTTTCTTTCCATCCATATAAGGGTAGTTGGCAATGTTTTACATTATCACATCTGAGATAATTTACCCAAGTTGGTTAAGATGTAAGATTGGCTGTGGATGTAGTCTACCTAGACTTCAGCAAAGCCTTTGACACGGTCTCCCACAGCCTTCTCCTGGAGAAGCTGGCGGCCCATGGTCTGGACAGGTACACTCTTCGCTGGGTTCATAATTGGCTGGATGGCCGGGCCCAGAGAGTGGTGGTGAATGGAGTCAAATCCAACTGGCGACCAGTCGTGAGTGGTGTGCCCCAGGGGTCGGTGCTGGGGCCCATCCTCTTCAACATCTTTGTTGATGATTTGGATGAGGGAATTGAGTGCACCCTCAGTAAGTTTGCAGACGACACCAAGTTGGGGGGAAGTGTCGATCTGCCGGAGGGTAGGATGGCTCTGCAGAGGGACCTGGACAGGTTGGATCGCTGGGCTGAGGCCAACGGGATGAGGTTTAATGTGGCAAAGTGCCGGGTCCTGCACTTTGGCCACAACAACCCCAGGCAGCGCTACAGGCTGGGAGCGGGGTGGCTGGAAAGCTGTGTAGAGGAAAAGGACCTGGGAGTGCTGATTGATGCTCGCCTGGACATGAGCCGGCAGTGTGCCCAGGTGGCCAAGAAGGCCAACGGCATCCTGGCCTGTATCAGGAATAGTGTAGCCAGCAGGAACAGGGAGGTGATTGTCCCCCTGTACTCAGCCCTGGTGAGGCCGCACCTCGAGTACTGTGTCCAGTTTTGGGCCCCTCACCACAAGAAAGACATCGAGGCCCTGGAGCGTGTCCAGAGAAGGGCAACGAAACTGGTGAAGGGGCTGGAGCACAGGTCTTATGAGGAGCGGCTGAAGGAACTGGGCTTGTTTAGTCTGGAGAAGAGGAGGCTCAGGGCAGACCTTGTTGCCCTCTACAACTACCTGAAAGGGAGTTGTGGTGAGCTGGGGGTTGGCCTCTTCTCACAGATAACTAGTGACAGGACAAGGGGAAATGGCTGCAAGTTGCCTCAGGGAAGGTTCAGGTTGGAGATGAGGAGAAAATTCTTCTCTGAAAGGGTGGTCGGGCATTGGAACGGGTTGCCCAGGAAGGTGGTGGAGTCACCATCCCTGAGGGTGTTTAAGGAAAGGTTAGATATGGTACTTAGGGACGTGGTTTAGTGGGTAATAGGTGGTGGGGGGATGGTTGGACTAGATGATCCTTGAGGTCACTTCCAACCTTAATGATTCTAAAACTCTAATTCTAAATTCTAAGATGAGGTAACAGAAGAATATTAATCACAGTTTGCAATTTTATCAAGTTTTCTGCTACAAAGGAAAACTCTGATATATGATCATTGGGAAATCTTGTTGAGTTTTAGTACCTGAAAACTTGAGATGAATTCAGCAAAAATAAATTTGAAATCCTTAAAACAAAGTGTAGAAAAAACAGAATCCAATAACTCTCCTATGAATTAACAGGATTCTCTCTTACAAACACTTCATATAGAACTGAAAAGTTTTACGAACTTTGCCATCAACTTAGTCTATAATATAATTTTCCAAAACCATAATTTTGCAGATAACTAGTGACAGGACAAGGGGGAACAGCTGCAAGTTGCGCCAGGGGAGGTTTAGGTTGGAGATTAGGAGAAATTTCTTCTCGGAAAGGGTGGTCGGGCATTGGAACGGGTTGCCCAGGGAGGTGGTGGAGTCACCGTCCCTGCGGGTGTTTAAGGAAAGGTTGGATGTGGTACTTAGGGACATCGTTTAGTGGGTAATAGGTGGTGGGAGACGGTTGGACTAGATAATCCTTGAGGTCTCTTCCAACCTTAATGATTCTAAGATTCTATGATTCTCACAAACACTATACAGAAATTTTTCATCTTACACAGATCTTATAAAACTGCAGTGACTTTCTCGTCACAAAAAAAAGCAAAGAAACAAAGAAAAAAAAAGAAAAAAAAAGTAGTGACAGGACGAGAAAGCAGAGAAAGTAGTCCAAGATACTAAAGATAATGCAACATTTAGTCTGCATCTTTAGTCTGAACGAGGCTGAGGGGAGACCTCATCACTCTCTACAACTACCTGAAAGGAAGTTGTAGTGAGGAGGGTGTCAGTCTTTCCTCCCAAGTAACAAGTGACAGGACTACAGGGAACGGTCTCAAGCTGCATCAGGGGAGGTTTAGGTTGGATATTAGGAAAACCTTCTTCACAGAAAAAGTAGTGAGGTGTTGGAACAGACTGCCCAGAGCGGTGGTTGAGTCACCGTCCCTGGAGACATTCAAAAAACATGTAGATGTGGCACTCCAGAACATGATCTAGTAGACATGGTGGTATTAGGTTAATGGTTGGACTTTCCAACCTTAGTGATTCTATGATTCTACGATTCTATGATTTGTAAGAGTCTTGCCGAATACATGAACTACTACAGCAATCCTTCGCTGAAAAGTCTCGAGTGGTGTGTATACTAAAAACTTTTACCTGCTACCAAAATCACAAATTTCTCATGTAGAACTTTCTATGAGAGTACATGCATATATATATATAGATAGACAGAGAGATATGTGTGTGTGTGCACGTGCGTGCACAGGTTTTCCAAATTACACATACTTTCCTGGTTCCACAGCTGTTAACCTCTTGGAAACAAATTTTTGAAGGACAAATCCAGCACTACTTACTCTCTACCAGAGCACAGACAGATAGAATGCATTTGGTTGTTACTTGCATGTGCTTGAGTAAAGGTGTCACACAGAAGTGGTTTGCACACAGGAGTAGTAAACATTGCAGTTGGGGTACTTCAGATTCTGTTTATTCGGTCTTGAGAAATATTTGTCAGTGCTGTCTTAAGTACTAAACAAGCTCTGCAAAATACCTAAAAATGGATATTACATGATTAGATAGCCTTCCAGTAAGGAAATGTTTTTCTCAAAGGTTAGGTAAATCATCTTTCATACAATTGAAGTGTAACTTCTCTTGATTCATTTTGCCTGGACACAGAGAACAAAGGAATAACATCCTCCTTAAAAGAACCTTCTTTTGAAAGGTTTGTGATATCAAACCTCAGTCTTCTCTTTTCAGATTAATTAAACCAAATTATTTCATTAATCATGCAATTCTTACTGCCTAATACTCTGTTTTTCATATTAATACTTGCTGATGTGTTCTAGACCAATTGGAAAGAGTTCTCCAAAGTGAGGCTTCATCAGCTTCAGGTGAAATAGCTAACTCCCATGTTTTCCACAATAACACTCTTGTTAATGCAAGATGTTAGAGAAGTTCAGCAGAAAGGTGAAAAATTTCATTATTTGAACAATATCTACAGTATAGGTAAATAGAGAAGAATTTGTGCTAAGCCCTAAATACTCTAACAAATGCAGTAAGTTTAATACCAGCTGTGTACAGTAAACACATAAAAATTAGTTTATTCTGGAAAATGTCAGGAAATGTCAAATTTTCAATTATGTATTGCCATGATAAAGCAGCTGGAGTAGCAGAAACACTACTTTGAGCCTAAGCTCACAACGCCAAACAGATATGATGTTTTGTTTATATACAAAAGTATTTCCCTTATTTTTGTCAATTTTCTTACGCGCTCAAAGGTACAACTCGTGCTACCCAGTTTGAATATTGTATTCACTAAAAAAAAGTGTGCGGATGACAATACCATTATATTTATGCTTGAAAAACTAGGGTACTCCTATTCTTTTGTCCCAGGAAATTCTCTTCGTGCTTTTCCTCAGGAAAATTTTGGCAGCTCAAAATAAGAACACATTTACCATGGCAGCTAGTGGCAGTCTCACCACTCTCTTCACTACTACACTCTTAACAATTGAAGCTGTTGTAGCGCTTACAGTAGGGAATCTGCTACAGACACTCCCCTTCATCTCATCTCCAAAACCAACAGCCCTTTAGTTCCTGCAGTACCAGAAGCTGGCAAAGTACCTTCAACTCACCTGCTGTCAGAAAAGAAAAATTCCTTCTTAAAGTGTAATGTTTGCTTTAAGAACCCTCTTACCTTATGACCTGTCCTCATGTTGGCTGGGATAGCGTTAATTTTCTTCCTAGTAGTGGGTATAGTCCTGTGTTTTGGATTCACGATGAGAATAATGCTGATAACACACTTGTTTACTTGTTGCTAAGCAGCGTCCACAATTAAGTCAAGGATTTTTCAGCTTCCCAGGCCCTGCCAGCAAGGAGGTGCACAAGAAGCTGGGAGGGGGCACAGCCAGGACATCTGACCCAGACTGTTCAAAGAGATATTTCATACCATATGGCATCATGCTCAGTATATAACTGGGGGAATTGGCTGGGGAGGGCCACAGCTCAGGAAATAGTGGGGCATCGGTCAGTGGGCGGTCAGCAATCGTGCTGTGCCTTGCTTGTTTTGTATACTTTTTTATAAGTATTATTATTTTGTTTATCTGTCCTATTAAACTGTTTCATCTCATCCACGAGTTTTATTTTTTTTTCTGATTCTCTTCCGCATTCCAGCAGGGGTGGGGGAGTGACTGAATGGCTGTGTGGTTTGTTTTAGCTGCTGTCAGGGTTAAAGTACATGACCCTACTGTGGAAAGACCACCTAATTCCAGAGCAGAAATCAAAGAGGAGAGAAAAAAAGCTGGGCAAATAATGGTATTATGGGGAACAATGGTCCAGCTACTGCTACAAAACCCACAATGCCATGTAATGGCATTAGATCTGCAGCTCAGTTTCACCTGTAATGCAGTAAGTCAAGGAGCCACACTAAGGATAAATGTAAAGGGATACCTGCTATATTCCTAATTTTAAATTTTTCCTTTCCAATCAAAAGAATACTCTTCTGGCAGAGTTATTTTCTGAAAACATATATTTAGACATCTTTTGCGTATAGTGAAGCATACTTTATCTTTTAACCATAGCAACTGTTCTCCATCGTAACTAGCTTACAGCTCCCATAATTTCCTGTGTCCTCAGAACAAAGCTGGTGCAAGATTGTTTGGCATTCTGTCCAGCAAGATGCAGAAGGCAGATTCTTTGCATGTTATAATATTAACAGTTAAGTTGAAAAAATAATCAGATAATCATTAAATTTTATGCAGGTAAATATAAACTAGTGCTAATGCACTGGCCCAGATTCTACTCTGTGCTTGAAAGGTTCAGAGGAAATCAGGAAATTAAATGGCTTCCAATTATCGCTATTTCCTGTACATTTCCCTTTCTTTTGTATCTAGGTGGAGGCCAGCTGCAGAATAATAAAAAAATACTGTACTCTTCAGTCTGTTTTTCCTTCTGTTATGACACAGCTTCGGAGAGCTGTTCACTGACAGGAACCTCCAAAACAGAAAGTCTCTGGTCCCTTGTCATGCCTGTCTTACAGAGGGTGAAACACAGCATCACCAGTCTACTACAGTGGCTCCATATCACCCAAAGATTCTGTAAAGTAAAAGATCTTCAGCTGGTGCAGTCTCCCAAGCTTCCTTCTAACATGGGAAAGTGGGATGAAACACAGGAGTTTCGAGATCCACTATCGTAATTTTAATAATGGATATATCTTAACAGTGTGGATATAGTATTACATCAACAGAATTTATCGTCTTTTCCATCTAAAAATTCAGATGATTTGGGAAAAAAGGGTTTTTAACAAGTTTTCAAAACTAAGGAAAACAAAGCAAGCTTGGGAACAGCTAATATGATGGTACAGTTTTATCTACAGAAATGTTGAGAGAAAGGAAATTCAAAACTGGTTAGAGAGAATTTAAGAACATGTATCTTCTAAGATTTCCTTGTTGCATCATTCCAAACTCTTAAAAAGCTCCATTGTCTGTCACCAATATATATTATACCCTCTAAAGCTAAATCAATCTTTAGGATTGACTCCAGCAATATCGTAGTTTAAGAATACCACTAACACTGAAACACCAGCTATTCCTAGTGCTACTCAAGCCTATGGCAGAAATTTAGATGCTGTAATGTTCATTCTGTAGAAGGAAAAAAAAATAATCAGAAGCTCTAGGTATAAATTATTACTCAAAACTATTAGCATTTATAATTTTTTCAATATATATACCATTTTAACTACTGTTTTAAATAAGTGTGTGAAGAAGCCCAAGTTATTAGCATGAACACCTTCCAAGATGGAGTTCAGCTTCAATAACTAGTTTAAATTACTTTCATAGTAGTTTAGTTTTAGTAGCTTATAAAGCAGCTTGTGTAAGCTTAAAGACAACCATTTGATTTTCAGATCACACTGCTGGAACATCCAACAGTGATGTATAAGACTGTTAGAGAAAGAACATTAAAATGCAATTAGAGTTTGAACCAGCTAAATTCTCAGCAACTCCAGAAGGTGCTGAATGCCTTCATGCTCCTTTTTTGTTTCTCTGTGCAGTGGCACGTTTGAGCTCGGACTGTGTTCATAGACACATAAATCTTCAAAGACCACATCCCCAAGACCCATGTATTTTTGCAAGTTCTATGTGAACACTGACAAAACCATATTTTGAAAGGACAACATAAAGACAGCAAAGTCTTAGTATTTTATTAGATTAGCTGATGCACAGAGACAGCCTAGGTTTTCAGCTTATTTTGGGGTAGGGAGAAGGAAGGATGTTGATTACTACTTTACTTGAAATAAGCCTGTCATTAGAAATGACAATGCCCTAAAAACTAATACACAACCACTGGCAGGATCCAGTTTAAAAGATCTTGTTTGATTGTTTTCCCTCAAATATTTGAATGCATCCCTTATAAAATAAAAGCCACACAAATAAATGNGGGGGGGGGGGGTGGGGGGGAAATCCTTCCCATTTATACACCAGAAAGCAACAATACAAAACAAATCTCTAGTTAATGCTCTGTGTGTCAACAGTAACATTTCTGTCATTAATTATTGCCATGTGGTACTGAACTTCTCTTTGGATAATAAATGTGGAATTACACTTGCTTTAAGAATTTTTTTCAACAAATCCTTTAGTAATTAAAAGTGCATTGTTTGAGAGTACTTGAAGACATTCAAAAGGTTATTTTAGAATGGTAACATTAAAGTAAGGCAAAAGAAAGATTGCCTAGCAGCCACTTTAAAGATTATTTGACAATAACAAATAAACCAAATTCACAGTCAACAGAAAATATACCACTTTATTACCCACAAACAGCACTACGACTAAAAATAGCTCTACTACTAGCATTTTAAACTGTACTACAACATTCAAAAATGGTTAAATATGTTAAACATTGTTTGGCAGTATGTAGTAAGGGATCTGAGTTTAAGAAAGTATCCTACACTGTTAACCAGACAAGCTCAAAAAAACCCCAAAACCCTAGAAAAGGCTTTGTTTTGTAGTGCTGACCTTATTGATGCTATGATGCTTTGTAGTGCTGAACTAAAAAAAAAAAAAAAAAAAAAAAAAAAAAAAAAAAAGACATAAACACACTACTCCTCAAAGAAAGACAATGTAGTCTTTAAAGTTAATTTATATGACTCTAATTTCTACACAGGAAAATGTTTTATCAGTATAGATGGAAGCATCTCAGGTTAACGTGACAACGAAATCCACAAATATAAGACAAAAATCTGGAGTTAATGAAAAGCTTCAAAACCTGATGTTCTGTATATATAAAAATTCGGAGAACTTTTCTCCCCACATACATTATGTCAATATAATGAAAGAAAGAATCCACTATAATGCCTACTTTAAAGAAACTGCCACAAGAGAACAATTTTCAAAAGTTTTAACATGATAAATATTCTGTACTGTGAGTCAATCCTTTACCTTTCAGAAGGAAAAACCAAATACCAACCTTGTAACTGAGAAGAATTTTCCATGGAGCTGTGATGTCCAGGAAAGACACTGAAGTTACCTGGAATGCTGGAAAGGACTTCTACCACCTCCATTTTTAAGAGAGCACCATGGGGTGTGCTAACACATTAAGGGCAAGAAATCCAAGCACCTATGGGTGCGTGGTTATTTGCCATCTTCCCAGTGGCCTTCGTAGGGAGATGCCTTCCCAGTGCATTTCTCTACAACATAATCAGACTCTTGTATGTTTTTAACAGCTTAGATTCATGAAGTAAGTACTAGCCTCCTCTTGACATGACACATGCTCTTGAAGTCAAAGTACAGGTGTATGTTTTAACTACATCTTCCGGCCTTTCACAGGCTGTATTGAAACTAAAAATTTCTAATAGCAAAAAGAAGAACAAGGGGACAGCTTTGAGCAGTGTTGCCTTGGCAGGCGGAAGGAGATAGCACTGTCAGGCACAAATTGTGGTCATGTCTCAATAAAGCAGGACAGGTGATGTCTCAATAAAGCAGAGGTAATCCTGCTGAAATGTAAATTCCTTTCTTTTCAGGACTATTCTAAAACAATTTCTGAATTTAAACAGCCTAAATTCTTGAGAGGAAAGAGAACAATACATGGAAATATGTAAACAAAAATATACAACATGGAGTTCAAGGTCTACTATGCAAACATAAAAGTAAGTTTCTAATCCTCTCCTTTTGTGATTCTGCTCTTGAAAAGAGAAACGTTTTACTCCACATTTCTTCAGGAAGTGCAGAACTGTAGAAAGTGCAAACTGTGAGAAGGTCACTGCGTTAGGAGCAGGGATCAAAACAGCAAAATAATGGAACTATAATTCAAATAGATTAAAAAAAACAGTCTCACGTGTTTTTAAAAAGTAAGTTAAAAAAGCATGTTCCTTTCTTAGCTGTAGGAAATGTATTTGTGAACTTTTTAAAACTCACTATTTAGACACAGATACTTAAAGGCTGCCTGAACTAAGCAGCTGACCTAGAAATGATTTTCAAAAGTAAACCCCAGCTGAGCTACTGTGTTTACAATCACGATTACGATTGTCTCATTTTCTAAAAGCAAACATAGCCATAGAGTACAAATTTGTCTCCAGTGGGTCTAAGTCCCAACACAGGCTGAAGAAATCCTCTCTTATCCAGCTAGTTCTCATATCTTATAATGAGCCCTATCACACAGTGGCGTAATTAAGAGTTGATTTTATATAGAAGAACAACACTAGGGTTTACTCATGGCACAGGTATAAGGCAACCATAATGAAACACTGCAAGAGAAAAGCTAGGAGGAAAAAAAAAAGATTACTTATGGCCTTTATCTCAGACTACAACAGACTTTGTTTGCTAATACCATTAACTTACTGGGTCAATTTTAAATCTTGGAATCTATTTACCCTGTATAAAACGATTTCTATTTATGCACAGAAATTGTATTGATTGTATATTATTGACTATATCCATGTTATACCATGAATCTTTTTAATTCAGAGATGTATATTAGCACACAGATAAATACAAAATTCTAGTGATGAAACTCAAGGCAGAAAAAGTGCCAGAAAATAAAAGAACTTTTGTAGCATATCTCTAAAATTAGCCAGCTTATAAACACTGTTAGAGTTTTGTTTGTTCTCAGGGAAAGCTCAAATGGCAAAATTATTTTTATGTACTGTTGATTCCTACAACTGAGACATCACTAACAAAATATCCAACAAGTAGTACTGTGTGTATCAGACTAAAAAAAATGCAGTTTAACGATAAGCTGGGAAACCACACAATTGCAGCACTTTAAAATGTTCTAGTAAAAAGTTGATGTCACTTTTCAACAATAGTATGCACGTCATATCATATTTCCCTGACATCCACTACTGAAAAACAACATTGCAACTTTTAGTTTCACACAGCCTGTCCACTGTTATTTCTGTATACTGAAAAATTCGCTTTGCTGAATGGCCAAAAAGCACCCTCTCCCTACCTGCTCATAGACATGAAAAGGTTTGAACTTTTCTCTTAATTAGTTTTCTTTTTAAAAATGTTAGACAAGAATGTTGTCTTGTTAGACAAGATCGAAGAATCACCATTATCACTTGCATTGAGTACCTGAGGTACTAACCAATGATGCTGGTTTTGTACTCATCTTTTCTGTAATTCTCAAAATCACATTTGGCCCAAAATTAATACCATTAATACAGCGTAAATCCTCGCAATCATTTACAGCAGGAGAAAAACAATGCTCATGAATGCTGCTTTTTAAGATGTATACTCATAGGCAAAAGGAAAATTTCAGTTCTTTTAACATTTCACTAACAAAAGTTCACAAACTCATTTTTAAAGCATAGTAGTTTTACAATACCATACCACCTGTACAGTGAATTTCAGGACATTAGGAACTTCAGCTTACTATACCTTCTTAAAGGGCTTATCACATCCAGAAACAGATGCACTCTTGCATGCCTTGGTTTAAAATTCCCCGCAAGACTTGAAATTAAAATACTAAACTAATTATTTACTACTAATTTACCTATTTCATACATTTACTAATTATTTTTACTGATGTTTAAATGTGTGATACTTTATCACAGGAGAAAGGACTTACATATTCATATTATAAACTACACAATTTTAATTCATGAATCTTTGGCTATCTTATCATCATCATTTCATTCCCTGTCACAATGCTCTGTCTTAATGTAATACAGTTGTGCAATAACTTCTACTGAAAATGTCAGATACATCCACGAGACGTTTTTAATAAAGTCAGGAATTTCACAAAATGCAGCAGTGTATTTTTATAAATATTTAATATTTGCATCTTAATTTTGTAAGTGATTATTTAATTCACATCCTTATTTTTGATCAGACAATACTTTTCAAGTCTTTTTACTTTAAGCTATTATATTTTTAATGATTACTGAAGTTACAGCGTGATTCTGTCAATGTCATTTTAAACTGATCAGTGGAGCTGCTTAGAAAAAAAGGGACTTGCTGTATACAAAGGTATTATACTGCCTATTGCCTAAACATATTATCTTGCCATACAAGTTGAAAGCAACATCTAATTTATGCAGAAAATCACATTTTTCTGGTACCTCCAACACTGAGATCTACCCTCTGGGACAGATCTGGGATTTCAGTAAATATTAACCACGTTTTAAAATCACAGCTGTAAACAGGCTTTTTATAGGCCAAATACAGTAGTCACCATTCAAAATTAAACTCTCTGTCTGATGCTACATTAAAGATATCCTGTGTAGATATTAAGCACCCTCCCATAGTTCCACTGACTAACAAACATGATGCTTCTGATATCAGCATATGGACACCACAGGCATGTCCCAGATTTTTAATACAATTCAGATAGAAACTTAGTAGAGGCAGAGACAGTGAAATGCCTCAGACTTCATTAAAATAATGCTGTTTGCAGCGTTCTGTAATGAGAGAAAGCAATAAATAAAATACTTCTGACATAACAAAATGCAATTATAAACATATGCAACCAAATACAAGTATTTACCCTTCAGGTGCCCTAGTCAATTCTTAATAAGATCAATGTCTGTTATTCATATAGGAACTTGAAAAACTAATGGAAATCACTCATTCATATTTTAAAAGTACAATAACAGGTGGCTTTATTAAAAGATATCATTTCTTGAAAAAAATCTTTGAAGTTTCCTTGACTTGTGTTTTAGGAGGCATATTTCTCTTACATTATAAACACTAAGTATGTCTCACTTCCCAGGTCTCAATATATATTTCTGCAATTGTCACTTTCTTATTTAACATTCAAGCTTCTGGATGCAGCAAAGAGCTAAGTGGAGGCAATACTACACTGTTGTGTGTGCAGTGCAAATGACAACGTGAGTGTACAAAGGCACCAGACCAAACAACAGATGAGGCTTTAAAAGAATGGTGCGTGTGGAGCAAGTCATAATAACTACAGCAGCTGTAAATCCAAGAACCACTCCGATGCAGCAAGAAATAGTCAGGTATTGGCTGGAGTGCTGACTGCATCCAGACCGCACCACATCTAAGGTGACGGCACAGAAGCAGCAATGCCACCAGAGGACTTAACCTGGCATGAGAACAGCATCTGCAGAAATGACAGAGAATCACCACCGGGGAAGGATGATGAGAACTCCAAAAATCAGTGTTCCTTGTCTGCCACACCTCAACAACTGATCTTAGCCAGACTGTTTGGACACCTCAGGAAAGACAAGTATGTCATTGTGAAAGAATGAATGTAACAGAGTAAGTGAAATCTACAAAGCAATGCCTGTGAATAGAATCACAGAATCAGAGGCTCAGGGGAGACCTTGTTGCCCTCTACAACTCCCTGAAAGGGAGTTGTGGTGAGCTGCGGGTTGGCCTCTTCTCACAGATAACTAGTGACAGGACAAGGGGAAATGGCTGCAAGTTGCACCAGGGGAGATTCAGGTTGGAGATGAGGAAATTCCGATTTCTTCTCGGAAAGGGTGGTCGGGCATTGGAACGGGTTGCCCAGGGAGGTGGTGGAGTCACCGTCCCTGCGAGTGTTTAAGGAAAGGTTGGATGTGGTACTTAGGGACATGGTATAGTGGGTAATAGGTGGTGGGGGGATGGTTGGACTGGATGATCCTTCCGGTCTCTTCCAACCTTAATGATTCTATGATTCTATAGAATGGTTTGGATTGGAAGGGACCTCAGAGATCATCTAGTTCCAATCCCCCTGCCATGGATAGGGACACCCTCCACTAGACCAGGGTGCCCAAAGCCCCATCCAACCTGGACTTCAACACTTCCAGGGATGGGGCCTCCATAACCTCTCTGGTCAACCTGTTCCAGTGCCTCACCACCCTCACAGGGAAGAATTTCTTCCTAATGTCCAATCTAAATCCCCCTTCTTTTAGTTTAAACCCATTACCCCTTGTCCTGTCACTACACTCCCTGATAAACAGCCCCTCTCCAGCTTTCCTGTAGGTCCCCTTTAGGTACTGGAAGGTCACGATTAGGTCTCCCGTGAGCCTTCTCTTCTCCAGGCTGAACAAGCCCAACTCTCTCAGTACATCCTCATAGGAGAGGTGCTCCATCCCTCTGATCAACTTTGTGGCCCTCCTCTGGACTTGCTCCAACAGCTCCAAATAAAACTAGCTGTGTATAAATATTTTTTTAAATCACCTTCCCTTCCTTCAGAGTCTTGCACTGAGCTTTTCTGTCATGAGAAAGAGTATGAAATATATTTAACATGTACTTTTGCTGTAAGCACTGGAAATTATTATCAGAGCACTTCCTTACACAGAATAGGCCTTCTGACATTTGGCATATCCAGATAATTTCTGCGTTTTCAGTTTTGCTGGATTCTGTTTTGAATAACATGCCAGCAAAGTCTAGTTTGATTCACCTCCCAGCTCCAGTGATATTTTAACCGAGGCTTACCAAAGAATATCACAGCAAAGGTAAAAAAAAACCCCAACAATTTTGTTCTGGGCTTGAAGCACCACTAAAACTTTTTTCCTCGACAGAGCAAAAATCAGCTAAATTACCTGAATTTCAAATTTAGTCTTTCACTCCTCAAACTACTAGAAGAGAGAAAGTGTGCCAGAAAGTATAATTAGTCACAGAAAGTTGGGCACTGGGCATGCACGCAGACTGTTTGAAACCAACTCCTACAACGTATACAGCTCTCACCACTACTGTAACTGGCTCCAAAGGGAGTAGTATCCTAACTCTGTTTAAAAAGGTCTTAGCTCAGTCCTAATAGGAAGGATTTTTAGAGGGGAGGGAGGGAAGCTGTAGAAGTTTGGGCCCCACCAGGATTATGGGAACTTCCACAAAGGAAAACAAAATAGCCGATCACAGTCTAATACAAGACACGTTTGAAACTACTACAAAAAGTTCAGGTAAAGTGATACAGCTACATCATTCTGGTAGAATCCAATGTAAGGATCCTGATAAGAATTTCTGTTATTTTTAGAAGACTCAGGAGGGAACGTAATCTGCAAGAAGTTTGAATCTTCAGTGCTTCTACTGATTTTACCGTACTTTTTGTATTCCTCACCTTTTTTAGGTGTGAATGGAGTGAATGGAGTGAAATCCAGCTGGCGACCAGTTGTGAGTGGTATTCCCCAGGGGTCGGTGCTGGGGCCCATCCTCTTCAACATCTTTGTGGATGATTTGGATGAGGGAATTGAGTGCACCCTCAGTAACTTTGCAGACGACACCAAGCTGGGGGGAA
>VWZZ01007293.1:66007-150551 GCA_013399095.1 Psophia crepitans | reverse complement strand
CAATACTCCAGATGCGGCCTCACCAATGCAGAATAGAGGGGGATGAGGACCTCCCTCAACCTACTGACCACACCCCTTCTAATGCACCCCAGGATGCCATTGGCCTTCCTGGCCACCAGGGCACATTTCATCATATATTGTTTTTGCATGGACTGTTACGAACCTCTTCTTGTATAAAAATGCATTATTGAATGTTGATCATGTGTAATGAACATTCTGGGTTTTCTTTCTGGGTTTTCTTTCAGGGTTTGATGGTTGGATCAGATTACCTTGGGGTCAGAAATGAGGAGATTTGTTTCCCTTTCTTCCTCTGGGAAAATCAGAGAATGCAGATTTCTCTTGCTAAGGTGTGCTACATCAGTACCCAGTATTCACATGAAAAATATTCCTCTATTACTACCTGTCACCTTTATAACATTTGTGGAAGTGCTGTAAAAGGAAGAAATGCAGTAGGTGTAGTCAGTAAAAGAGAAATAAAGTCTGCCATGAGAAACTGCACAGCAAGCCTGTGCTTCCAGAGCTTGGGCTTAGATGCTGCTGTATGGAGGAGGGCTAACAAGCTCCACTGCTCTAGTAGCTTTCTAAAGCTTATCTGTACAAACCTGTGTACTAGTTTCAAAAGGAACAGTATAAACCCTTCCTTTTGTAACTTTACTGAAGTCTTTTTGCAATCACCAGGTACGTAATTGATCCAATACTTACAAGACTTAAAAAAAAAAAAAAAAAGAGAAAAGATAATGTTCTGTACACAATTACATGCATTTCAGACTCTAATTGTTAATTGGAATAGATTCATATGCCAGTTTTAGCCTTGATTCTCTTATGGTGTTTCTGCAGACATAAGGATTATTTTACAAGATCAGATTTCTTGAACCCATGCCTTGGCGCTAATGAGTCTTTCATTTACAGAATACTTCATGGATTTATTTTCTTTACTTTTCTGGACACTCATTTTCAGGTCTTTATACTCTTAAAACTCCTGTGACCCTTAATAGAGATTTTCCCAGTGCCACAGCTGACTGCAGCTTTAAGATTTTACCCACAAGCTGTTTAATTGTTAGAGTCAAATTGCTCTAAGACTTGAAATGGAGATGTAGTTAAATGTCTTCCTCTCCCTGTTACTTTTTATTTTTAAACCTTATTTTCTGAGAAATACTTGGGCAGTACAGGTCTGATCACATGTGAGGGACAGCTCAGGCTGGAGGGATGAGATAATGGAGAACAGCAACAACAGAAAATTCTCCTCCGGATCCTGCACTGCCTGTTCAATTTCTGTTCTGTCCAGAAACTGGAGAAAGGTGAGCAATAGATTTGAGAGTCATCGAAAGTATAAATTATAGCTAGATATTTCCCATCAGCAACCCATGAAGTTAATGATAAACAGTCAATGAGATGTATGCACTTCTGGCATTTTTTATAATGAATTTAGTGTTTCTATGACAGCTTACTGTCAAACATTATGCTTTGGAATTTATAACTTCTGATACTTCTGATAGATAGTCTAGACATGCTAAAATCTATTTTTTTTTCCTTCTAGGAGCATGACACTTTCACCTAATGAACCTAATGAATGTACATAATGAAGTCCAAATGGCTCATCAAACATATGCATATACACACACGAGGAGGATTTTCTTTCTTCCTCCTTTCTCTCTCTGTCTCTTTCTTATTTTCTTTCTCTCTTCCTCCTTCCTTTCTTCTTTTCTTCCTTTTTAAGGAAGGTCAGGTGTCGGAACAAGCTCCCCAGAGAGGTGGTGGAGTCACCATCCCTGGAGGTGTTCAAAAAGCGTGTAGACGTGGCACTTTGGGACATGGTCTAGTAGACATGGTGGTGTTGGGTTGACGGCTGGACTCAATGATCTTAGAGGTCTTTTCCAACCTTAAAGATTCTATGATTCTATAATAAATGACTGCCAATCAAAAGAGAAAAACCAAAGTTTTTAGAGATTAACAGGGCAGTGGCTCAGAGGAAATATTAAAACAAAAAAGTACAAATGGGATTATTTAAAACCTGTAATTGCATAAAAAGGTATCACTTCTGTACTTACTGTCTGATTTATTATTGATCTTCCTGCTAGTTCTTTTTGTGTTTACAATATTATATGCTAGTTGCCTTCAAAAGCATTGAAATGATGACTGCTCTTCAAGCCAGGTTCCTCTTAGCATCATTCCAGCATCGTTTGCCCAGGAATCAGTGATCAGGCCAGATTCAACGGGTAGAAAAATGCAGTCTCTGATCCTTGTTACCAGGAAAGCAAGTTTCACCTTTGAAATTATGCTCAAACATCAACCTTTTCACTCGTTGGTGTTTGATTCTGATTGTTTGCAGAGGAAATATTTGCATTAAAACTTTCCTGACCTTTGCACCCAGCCTAGCCCTAAGGAGGCCATGATTTTAGATGACAAGAAATGTATCAGCTTTCATCAGGTTGAACACAATTTTATTTCTGCTACAAAGGTCTGGTTCTCCCCATGCTACTTTTATTCCAGTTTAACTCTACTGATTTTATTAGCTGCCAAGGTAGGTGAGCTGTTCATGAAACACTCTCGTTTCCCCACACTGCCTGCCAGGCAGTCGCAGTCTCCTTGCCCTCAGATGTCTCTGCAGTGATGGCTTTCAAAGGTGGGTCAGGCTCCTTTTCCTGGCTTTATTGCTGGCCTGTTTCTTCCTCACAAGCTCTTCTTCTTTTTTGTTACCACAGGAGGGATGAGGCCTCCCTTATAGCAAAGTAGTTTTGGAAAGAATGGCCCTCATATTCAAGTCATGTCTGGAGGTGAGTTGCTTATTGCAAGATAAATAGCACTGAAGATCAAAATTTATGAAAATGGCAGACTAGGCCTTTTATTTATTTTCATACCTTATAATTTGAATATTAATCCCTTCATTTAGAACAGTATCACAGGCTCACTCATTTTTATAAATACGGGGAGGGTGTTTTTATATTCTGTCTTATAACAGAAGTCTATGCAGCTGATAATAAGCCTGGTGTTTTTTAACTAAATCCATGCTGAGGTTGAATAAACCCAAATTTCTTTTGTCTTCTAATAAAAGAGCTGACAATTTGGTAACACCTCCTAATGTATGCAGGCTTCACGTATGTTCATTACCCAGAGTCTAGGAACTGCTGCCTAATTGCATAATCAGACTGGCAGTTATAGAGGAACTGGTAGCTAATATAGCTAATATCTAGCCCCTCAGCTATGTATGAAGGTTGCATATAAATGTGACAGCGGTGTGTGTGGCTATCCTACCTACTAAAGTCAGCGTGAGAACAAATGAAAACATTAAGGGAAAGCTCCACAGAAACGGGTACAGAGCACTATAACGGACAGGCTAAATGGTGGAGGTGGTGATGTCACAGCTTAGAGGCAGGAGAGAGGGATGAGAAGGAGAAATTATAATGAGTGCTATGGACTCTATAATCAGATTTTCAAATGTTATAGGGCACCTGGAGCAAGGAATGTGAACAACTAATAAGGTCTGGGAGCAAATTAGGGTGGAGAATCCGCTGGGTTGTGGGGTGTGTGAGACAGGCTAATTTTCTGGGGGATAAAGCTGTTCTGTTGCTAGCTATCGTAGAGACTAGTATAGTCAAGATGGTTGCGAATGGATATATTGATGAGGAAGCTGATAATGAAGCCACAAGTATAGACAAAGAGACAGCACAGAGAGAGAAGATAAAATGAAGAATATCATGGTAGCTGTTCTGGAGAGGGATGGGGAAGTGAATGGAAGACCAGAGGTTGTGCTGCATAACCCCCCATTAGAGGAAGAGAACGGACTGCAGTACAGTTCTGTGTAAAGGGTTTCCCCCCCCTCCTAATTCATTCACAGGGACAACTACAGGCTGGATTCTGTAATTTTGTCTTTTTCTATATTCTCTTGAAGCAAATTATTTTAAAGTCTTCTTTCTGGTGAGTATCTGAACAGTTCATAACAAATCATCCCTTCCAGGAGATCATTCATTATTAGACATATTGATGGCATGTTTGAATCTCTATAGTGGTAATTTATGCTATTAGCTGAGTTGTCTTGATGACCTTCACTACACTAGTATTTTACTCATTCTTTCATATTCTTGTACTTCCTACATACCAGAGAATAATTCATATCCTTGGTAACCTTTGCAAATGATTTCCCCAGAGGTTTTTCTTCATCAATACCAGAGAAAACTAACCCGTTGTCATCATCCTCTAAAAAGTAATTAGCCATGAATAATTGCTCCTTCCTGACATCTTTCTAACTTTGCACCGAATTGATTTTTTTTTTTTTAAGTAGATCTATTAATTGTGGAAGCATTAGGCTGCCTTCACACTTTTATTCCCCCATTCCTTATTCTATGCTTTTGTTACAAGTGCTCTGGATTACATTTTGCTTGTCTTGTTTAATGTTGCTTGCACAGTTCCCTAGCTTTATGATACTTTGAATTCCAGACTGGTTGAATAGATTTTTCTATGTAGAGTTATTAGATTCGATTTTGGAATACTTTTACTCAGTGAGTTATTTTCATGGAAGTCTTTAACTACTTTCATGGGACACTTTTTCTTTTAATTTGCCCAGCAGGATTCCCAGTGTGTCTCTGCTAAGCAAGATCCAGGGAAGAAATATTCATCAGACCTGTGGGCTCCTGTGGTTTTGTAACTGAGCCTTACTTGACGTATCTGGCACGCTTTGTGCTTCACGGGGTCTTCTGGAGTTAGCTAAACTACTGGCCAGGGCTCGGGGCTGTGGCCTAACTGCGATACACGTGTGGTTCACCCTAAAAACCTCAAAAAAAGATGTCCCAAAAATAAAAGAGAGGAAGAGAAACACGCATTCATGCGCATTCTGAAGGTATTTCCCTGAAGGGAGAATGTCTTTTCATCAGTTATGACTAAGTTTCTCCACTTTCCATGGAGGTCTCTTTATAAAGATAGGTTTGGCTGGAAATGTTTCTTCAATGGACTGTGAGGGAGAAATGTGTTTTACTTCAACGTAAGGGAACCCTTCAGCCATACAACCACACAGGGAGTAAAACTCTGTTGTTTTAAACTGCTGCAGCTCCGTTGACTTTAATAGAGCCATACTTTTTTTAATAACAAGCGATGACACAGGCAATATAGCGCTTTGTGTTCCACAAGTCTACCCCTGTGCTTCTGCATATGAGTAGAAAATCACTCTATTTTTCCCTGTAGGCCTGTCTGAAACCTTCTTGATTTTGTCTGAGATATACTGCACCCCCATCTCTCTTTTATATAATGCAGTGGCGTTCAAAGTATGCTTCAGAAAGCTTTGCATCCATTTTAATAACTAAAATGTCTTTTTAATTTTCATTCTAAAGAAATACCTTCTTGGAAATTTCTACACATTTATTTTTTGGATTTGTGGGCCTCTTTCTCTGCAGTATATCATCTCCCACACCCAATGTATTTTTAAAAGTTTTTATTTTTCTGATCAATTCTGCTATTTTACTTCTCTGGTTTGTTCGTTCTACAATATTATTTGACTAAATGACTATATTTTTGTTGGTTTGCTTTCCCATCTCTTATATAATAGATTTTTTTAAACCTCCTATAATTGTTTGGTCCATCTGACAGTTTATTCTTCATATTCCATCTTTTTTCATGTAAGTGTAAAGGATTTTAATCACAGGGCAGTTGGAAAATATGGTGGATTTTAATGTTCTTTTCCATTTTTCCTGGTAACTTCTTGTATTTGTGAGCCTTCTACATGCCAGGTCCATTAAACTTCTGCCTTTAGAACTGAACTCTTGTTTACTTAAATCCTCCAAGTGCGTCTTTCCAGAACTGAAAACCTTTACACTGCTTTATTACATGAACTCATTCTTTACTCTGTTGAATACAGGCACGCAGTAGTCACTATTTTCAGGTTTCTTTATCTTTTTATTTTTTTCTTTTCTATCTGTAAATATTACTGCTATATCTGAGGACATCTTAGCTGCTGACGTTGGTAGTTGCTTTGTGAATCCTAAAGCTAACTTCAAAAGGATGTAGATATTTGTTTCTGTACATATATCAGTGGAAATTCCCCCACACATATAGCAACCTAGTATGTTAGCCCAGGAATATTTTCATGCCCTTTTAAGTGTTTTGAGTATGCTTTCCTTTTCTGCCTTTGAACCCCAACTTGTGTCTCCACTGCAGAACTATAGTTTGTTGGGATAATGAATATTTTCCTGGACCATAACACCACATGGTTCACCCTTCTTTTTCTCTCTCAGCCTTGGAATGCAGTGCTTGGGTTGAAATGATGGCTGCTTAGAAAGGAGATTAAAGGAATGCCAGGGAGATACCCAGGGACAGGGAATCTGTGTTCTTATATAGGGAAATTCTAGCTACAGTTACAGAATATCGTTGTCATCCAAACAGGATTTCTTCATATTTACTAGTGAAAATTTGTCACGTATATTTACATATCTATGCCTGAGTAGGACCAGCTGACAATGGAGAACATTCAGATTACATAAACTATATGTGTGTGTACAGTAGGGAGTAGAACTCGTCTCCAAGAATTTTAAAAAATTAAATATGTTTTTAAATTTTGTTTTATTTTTTATTTATAAAATGATACTGGACTGTATTAATGATGGACTCAAATACTACAGCAGCATCTTCATTGATTTATATCCCTCTGGCATAGCTCAATCTACAAGATGTTAACAAACAGAATGTAAATTTTCTCCCAAATGCACGATCCTTTCATGCTACCACAGACTCTGAGAGACTTCTTATTATTACTTTTGATCTCTGTAGATCTTGATATTAGAAATCCTTCTATAAACTCAGCTGCATGCACAATTCATCTGTACAGAAAACACTTAGGTTGACTACATTTTTTTTTCTAGCTTCAAAATTCTTTGTTTCTGTCCACGCAAAGTTAAATTTCTCAGGGGAAGATGGATTGAAGCCTCAGTAGAATAGGAAATTGGGAGGAAAATCCCCTATTGACTACTAGGTATCAAAAAGATTCATAGGCATTTCACTGGGAGTGTTATTTAACCTCAGATGCTTCTGTGCTGCCTTATATATAATCTGATATTTTTCATTTGGAATCCAAGTACATCTAATTATTTTTACAGAAATGTAAAATAAATGTGCATATAAATTATAGATTAGGAATGAGGATACCCTGGTAAGTAATTCCATATAGTTCAACTACCTTTTTTTTTTCTTTTGCCTATTACGTTATCAGTTTAAATTTGAAGGGATATAATCCTTTTTTAAACTTCTTCTAGAACGGTTTGCATTATTCCTTATTTGCTCCTTCTGAAGCCTCCACATATGAAAGGTTATTTATTGTGGCACTAGCACTTGCTAAAGCTTAATAGGAAAAATTCTTGTAAGTGTCACCATGGTATTTGTCACAGTTGCAAGTAGTAATTTTGTTTCCAAAATCTGTTGGCTCCTTCTTTTTTTTCTTTTTTTTTTTTTCTTCAGAGATGTCCTGCTGATATGAAAATTGCCTGTGCTCCACTCAAATGGGCAGAGAAAAAACACCCAGGGCCAAAGTTTTTCATAGGTGAGCCTGGTGAAATTCCTTATCCCAGTGAATTTTCACCTTATTCAGGTGGAATTACTTATGTCAGCAAATAATTTGGTCCCAGATTGTTCGAGAAGGCATTTCAAAAGTTAACAATGTGAGTCTCACTGTACCTAGAAATAGTGCTGACTCTTCCATGTCACTTCTGGGTCACAGTGTTGTCAGCTCCTGCTTTTAATGGAGTCTCATGATATTTGTTGTTTTCTTTTTTCTTTTTTCTTTTTTTTTTTTTCTTTTTTTCCCTTGAAGTCCCAGATTCTGGGGGCATAGCTTATATTTCATTTTTAAAAGCACAGGTTTATCGTTCTCATGGCACCTCAGAAACCCTTGATAACTTGACCTGAGTGCACCCTACGGTCTCAGAAACTCAGAGTTAAATAAAAAGAAATAAATATTCTTAAGACGTAAAATTTCAGGGTGGTTTTTTTTTGGCGAGTGTTATTCCTTAGGAACTATAATAGAGATAATGTGTAAATTTTGAATGCATACAGTTACAGTGCAGAGTCATTCACAGGAAGGAATAGTTTCCCTTCATTTACAGTAAAGCATGCCTCTGACTGGTTTGTGCTGAAAGCTCAGCAAAGCCCCAGATACATATTCTGACTAGCAGCTCTTTGACAGAGAGGGTATTTTGGCCATCCAGGTATGGGCAAATAACAAACTGAGGTTCAAATCACAGACATCCTCCAGGTTGTCTCAGTAAGTATGTGCATTGGATTTGTGTGGCAAGGTTTTTGTTGGGATGGGCATGCTACAGAGGTGGCTTCTGGGACAAGCTGCTACAAGCTTCCCCATGTCTGATAAAGTCAATGCCAGCTGGCTCCAAGATGGACCTGCTGCTGGCCAAAGCTGAGCCAATCAGCAATGGCAGTAGCGCCTCTGGGATAACAGAGTTAAGAAGGAGGAAGAAACCCCCTGTGTGACACCAAGAGCAATTGCTGTCAGAGAGAGGCGTGAGAATACGTTAGAGAAAGCACTCTGCAGATACCCAGGTCAGTGAAGAAGGAGGGTAGGAGGTGCTCCAGGCACTGGAGCAGAGATTCCCCTACAGCCTGTGGAGGTTGATCGTGGAGCAGATATCCACCTGCAGCCTGTGGAGGACCCCACACCAGAGCTGGTAGATGCACCAGAAAGAGACCGTGACCCCATAGGAAGCCTGCACTGAAGGTTTGCTGGCAAGTCTTGTGATCCTGTGGAGCATGCTCTTCCTGAAGGTCTGCACCCCATGGAAGGGATCCACACTGGAGCAGTTGGTGAAGAACTGCAGCCTATGAGGAGGGCTCATGCTGGAGAAGTCGGTCGAGAACTGTCTCCTGTGGGAGGGACTCGACGCTGGAGCAGGGGCAGAGTGTGAGGAGTCCTCCCCTTGAGGAGGAAGGACCAAGAGAGACAACGTGTGATGAACTGACCACAACCCCCATTCCCCATCCTCCTGCAATGCTGACAGGGGAGGAGGTAGAGAAAATCGAGAATGAAGTTGAACCTGGGAAGAAGGGAGGGGTGGAGGGAAGGTACTTTAAGATTTAGTTTTTATTTCTCATTATCCTACCATGATTTCATTGGTAATAAATTATTTTTTCCCCAAGTCGAGTCTGTTTGCCCGTGAAGGTAATTGGTGAGGGATCTC
Source organism: Psophia crepitans (assembly GCA_013399095.1). Lineage (NCBI taxonomy): Eukaryota > Metazoa > Chordata > Aves > Gruiformes > Psophiidae > Psophia > Psophia crepitans. The sequence goes on along the minus strand of VWZZ01007293.1, from coordinate 141,384 downwards.
TCCCTGTCCTTATCTACCCACAAGACTTTCGCTATATTTTCTCTCCCCTGCTCAGCTAGGAGGGCAGTGATGGAGCAGCTTTGGGGGACACCTGGCCTCCAGCCAGGGCCAGCCCACTACATTATGGGCAACCCATGTGTGACTTCATCTCTGCCACAAGAAGATGGGGCTGATATTATTTTGCCCCGTGCAAGGCTGTTTTCAGGACTGGCTGGGTGTTTTCAGTTACTGTGAATGGGGAAGGGAGTACAGGCAGGCTGAAATTGGGGGGCAAAGTGTGTGCTGAGGCACATATCGTTACCTACCTTTGGTAACATCGTGGATAAATTGATCCTTTTTTGATACTTTCAGCTACACTGGCATACATTTATATAATATGTATGTTTTATATACTTAGATATGCCCATATGTATTTATAAAAATATTTCTTTACAGTCAGCTGAATCTCTCATCCCTTTTCCTCTGAGGCATGCCCTGCACAGTGCATTGAGGGTCCATGCAAACTCTGTTCATGCCCTGAGGTGACCAAAATCAGGGTGACGGGAGGAGTGTGCTGCAGCGTGTCAGCAGGGAGGACCTGCTGTAGGCTCTTCTGGAGGCATGCATCGCACCCACAGCGCCGGTGCACATCCCACAACGCCAGGAAGATGTGCAGTGGGCAGCGGAGCCATAACTGGGGTAAGGACAGATGGCTAACCCAGTCCCCAGCTGCGGGAGTAGGTAAGTCATCTAAGACAGAAGGTAACATAGAGGGAAGAAGAACTTAGACCAACAAAGCCCAATTTGCATGTCTATCTTACTTGGACTGCTGCCAGACTCTGACAGAGCTACTAAATAGGCTTCCTGTTCACTGTCAGACTTAATGGCTGCGGTTAGGGCTATAACCTCTGTCCGTCTGTCTCCCTTACCTGCCTGTGAAACGTCTACCTCCTTCTGCAGAAAGAGCCCTATTTTATCTCAGAAATCTTTTGTCGTCTCCCCTTCCTGCATTTGTAAAACCCCCTACATGGTTGTTGAGAAATGTCTTGTCTGAGGTTGTTTCTCGGCTTTCCTCTTGGTTTCCAAGTTTCCGTGTTGATTTTGCACAACAGCTTTTTCCAGTAAGTCATGGAGTAACTGGGTCAAACCCTGGTATTTGGGAATTAACCCAGAGCTGTCCCATTTCTGTCACAGCTTATTTCAATATGTGTTAAAATTAATAATTGGGTTTTTGGTGAATGCTCACTCCATTATTTTTTTTTTATGGCATCTGGTGAAAAAAGTGTCATTTTATCACTCAATGCATTATTTATGGTAAGCAAAATAACATTTTACAAAATAAGTGAAATGTTGCTAGAAGCTTTCAAACAGAATTTTTGCACCTCTCTAAAATGCGTAATTTCTTTTCCTGTACTATGAAATATTTGGACAAGGGTTTTACCGCAGCGATTCCCACTCGGTAGTTTTGTGAGGCTCTGATACTGCAGGAATCAGAAGCAGGTATGACAGGAGAAATCCTAGTCCGGTTAGAGTGTTGCTGTGGACTTAAATTAAGCCAGGGCTTTGCCTGAAGTTTCTGCACAGCAGAAAGCCTGCTATAGGCAGAGAAGGCAGGATTCTGATGGAGTTTCCTTTTAACCAGGGCTGGAAGCCAGCTCATATAATTTAAGCTGCCTGGAAGTCCAGTATCTTGCCTAAACCCGTTTTCCAGGCTACCCTTATAATTAATGGGAGGAGATAAGCTCCAGAGGGCAATTGATGCTGCTTGCCTGAGACACCTGCTTTAGCACTGGATCAATCAGTCTCTTCAGTGTGTTTCTTTCTTCGCTGGCTACGGGTGGATGCCAGACAACTAGCTCAGACCAGAGGTTTCCAGTTGGGGAGGTGAAGAGGATGCTTGTTATCTGCATGGTGTTGTGCCTGTGGAGTGTGAGTACAAACTCCTGGAGGATCCCTACTCTCTTGCATCTTGTGATTAAAACGGGGAATCGATGTTTGGAGGTGAATTTGCCCCTCACTTTTCGCAAAATACTGTCCTGAACTGTGTAGCAGTAACGGGAGGCTTGGTGTGGAGTAGAACACAAATTAAATCACGCTGCAGCCGTAAAACACAGGTGCAACAGCCTGTAACCAGCAGTGCCTCTTGCGGTGGGTACCACACTCCTCTCGGGCACTGTGACTATCACAGTGCCAAAGCCCAGCCCGCAGACCAGGCTACCAGCCACCACCAGCTACTAGTCAAGGAGGAGACAAAACATCCATATAAAGGGCGATCTATATACAGCCTGGGTGAACTCGGGGGCGTGCAGTAGAGACCTGCCCGTCAGATGCACAGACACATAGTAATGATGAGTTGGTATGACGACCGGCTCTCTTTTTCTGTAAGCCGTGCAGTCCTCATGCATTACTGTATTGCATTACAGTGGCATTTGCGGGCATTCGCTGCTCCACACCTTGCTATTTATAGCAGAACTGGAGGAGAAGAGGACTCGCAATAGCTGTCTAAACCCTTGTAAATGGCAAAGGGGCAGAGGCAGAGTCTGCAAATGGCAGAGAGACAGTTCTTGAGTTTGACAGGCTAAAGCAAAGTTAAAAAACAACCAAGCCTCTAAGTAGTGTTTGTCTAACTATTTTCAAAGATGGCATTTTGAGCTTTATGTTGCTTTAGTCAGTGATGTGTTTTAGCAGAGAAACAACAGGAATTGCGTTGAGCTCATCTCAAACACACAAAATATTTTAGTATCTTTTCTTTTATCTCCCCTTTCAGATATAGCTCAGGAGAAAAATGTTCCAAGTGACAGCATCTTTGACAACCTGTACTTTTTGTTCTACCTTTTGTTCTTCTTCCTGTGAAAAGCCATGTGACGAAGATTGCTGGAGAACATTGATACCGTCCCTACTTATGTAAAAAAAAAAAAAATTAAAAAAAAATAAATGAAACAATGTACTTCCCAGAGGGTCAGACAGCCTTTAACTGCAACATCAAGTCAAGGGCTCTGTACCTCTGAAGCAGCCTGGGGCAGGACGTATTCTTGCCAGCATGTATTAAAACCAAGCTGTAGAGCATTGCACAGAATTCCTCACACTAGTGTTAACAAAATTCCTCACAATAAGCTAATAAGTCTATGCAGCACAATGGAAATGCTGTAGCCTGAGTTCTCTGAATGGATTTCTCCCTTTGTGCTAGCAACACTGCTGTGCTGCACAGAGAGAGGCAGACTCTGAAAATGTAGGCAATGTTTCTTAACCTCAAGGTTATTCTTTTCCTAAATTGGAACGTCACCTTCTTGTTTTAAGAATTTCAAACTTTGGATTTTGCCTTAATTGTACCTGTCTTGACTTAGGTTCAAAGCCATCAAACACTTATGAATGTATTTAACTTTACTTATGTGACAATAATAAGCCCAAACGCAACAAGTTTTTGAGAGGCTTTTCCACAACCCTTATCTCTGGAAGTAGAGGTTGTCACAAGAATAATGAATTTTCTTCACAGAATCCCAGTGAGATAAAGCAATGTTATTATCCCATTGTACAGCTGGGAGAAATGATGACACAGAAATTAAGTGCTTTTCTTAAAGTCCTATTTTCACTTAAAAAATAGGTTACAACTCCAAAAAATTCCATTGTAATATTTTAAGTTAATTGATCTTGCTGTCCCAAAGACTTTTTCTGTGTATCCATACACAAAGTAAGTGGTGCTCTGAGGTGCTAGTGATCATTTATGATGTCAAAGGTCTGCTGGAAAATGAATAAAAACTCTTTAATGAAGTGATCCCTTGTGTCTGTGGGTGCATGTGTGCCTGTCTGAGTGCATGTTTTGGAGTTCAAAGCTACTAACCTAAAGTTTAGATCCTCTAGGTCTCCCAGCAGGGCAGAAGTTTACAAGAATGCTGAACACAGTAGAAATCAGCTGAGATGGTAGAGAAGCAGTGAAGAAACACATACTGTATATTTCAAAGCTAGGTCATTGCTCGTTAACGTTGCTACGGAAAGCTTAGCTACACGCTGAGCTCTCCTCAAGCTCTACTTATCAAACTGCTTGATACTCCAAATCGTTGCCTGCTTGTAGAGCAGCATGAGTATTCATGCACTTACAGAGGTGGGAGAGCTGGCTGAGATTGTGAGGATCTGCCCTCAGCTTGATGTTGATTTTCTTTTCCGAAGTAGCATGACACTGTTTGAGAGTTGTATCCCACCGACTGCGAAAGTTCAGGAACGAGCTGTCTGGAGTGACTGGAACAGAATTTAATTGATTTCGATGACAGACAACTGGAAAACACGATGAGTGGCACATGATCCACCTGGTATCCTCCCAGTATTATCAAACTTGAAGCTCTCTCCAGATTTTGAAGCAAGTCTGTGAAGTATCTTCTTACATAAAGGAGTGGTCAGTCCCAACCAAATTTCAAAATTCTGCTATCCTCTTAGATTGGAAAGGGATAGTGAGAGATGGAGATGAGGGTGGAAATTAGAGGCACATGAACCCTATATGGAATGCAGAACACACAATGGTCCCTGATGTACTGGAAGCAGAGTAATGAAAAGATCCATAGAGGCACTGGAATTGGGGAAGATGGAGAAGCTGAATGAGGACATGGAAGGAGAATGGGGAATCTTGGTGCACAAGTGAATATGGAAGCATAAAAAAGCCATTACTCACTAGAAGGAAAGAACTAGTTTCCTGATCTACAGGAAGGAGGAGTGCAACAAGTCCTTAAAACAAAGAATGTGCTGAAAATACCACACAGAACCTTTTTGGAGAATTGATGGAGTCAAAGACTGCTAATGCCTACAGTAAATGTAAGCTGCAGAAGCAACAAGGCATTTACCAGTTTATGAAGCAGCATATCCTTGGATGTGCCTGTTCAGTTTCTAATCTCCAAAGTTCCCATAATGCCTTCAGGGGGATGAGACAAGGACCTCCTCAACTGAGCCTCTTTTAGATGGCTGTGAACACTGAATAGGTCCGAATCTTGACACCTTCACCGGGAGGAGCCTTTAAGGTATCTCTGCAAGGCAAATTTGGTGTGAAGTGTTGGGAGCAGCTCTTACAGACAGGTAACTACCGCTTTTCTGTTTCAGTGCCCAGGAGTGATGGCAGTGTAGTGCTACAGTTAAGTGGAGAAGTGAGTGTGACAGTTGAAACTGAATAGACAGTCAAGCTCTGAAGACAGTGAAATTTTATTCTGGGAGAAAACTATAGGATCAAATGCTACATTACCAATATTGCAAGATATTGGTTTATTCACTAACAAAAGCCCACTTGAATGAATTGCACAAGTCCTCTCTCCCTATTCAGTTAAATTTAACACCTGAGGTTTCCCAGCTATAGGGATTTCATTTCATTGCCGTCTTCTGGATGCGAAATGTCTGCAGAACAGATGGGAGCCCATGATAGGTCACTGGTTTGCAAGAACTCTTCAGGTGTATTTTTTCCCTTGAGCTGAAACCTCATGTATGGAAACTGTATAAAGTTGAGAAAGCAGAAAAAAGCAATGTGGACAACTCAGGAAGGCCAAAGAGAACGTTTTGTTTCTCAGTGTGTTGAACTTAATGTAAAACACTACTCCCACCTACAAGAGAAAGAAAAAGATACAGGCCATTAAGCTGGAATGGAGGTACATCTTCAAATCTCTTTGAAGTATAAGATAAGGTATGTGTAAAAGCAATAGTTAGAGTGCTTTAGTGCTTTGTATCAGAGATTGTCAAAGAGCTTTGAAGAAGCAGACCTCTCAGACTCCCTGCAATGGGTGTATGAGCTGTTGTTTCCATTTTACAGAAGATTAAAATGAGTCCTAGAAAGATTCATAGGACTGAGGTAAAACAATAGGAAAACCCATGATAGATTTTAATATACCTCCCCATTCCCAGGCCTATGCTTCAGCTGCATGGCTGTCTTTTGTTTGCCTGCAGCAAAACAGAGGTTTCAAATAATAGATGAGTTGCTATATAAGTATTAAAATTCCTTTCAAAATACATTTAGTCATATGTTAATGACAAAATTCTACTTTGAATACTTTCATAGACATAGACAAAAAGCGGGTGATATTTACGGGCATGTTCTTAACAGGCAACATTGTGTAGCAGGCAAGTTTGTCTTCTGTGTGTTAGAGTTGCTGTAATCTTCAAAACACCCACTACATCAGTCTGCTTTGGTAGCCCCAAAATTCTCATTTCTCTCTCTTTCTTGCTGCTATTGCATGTCAGGCAGATCCTATGATTTACCCAGCTTTTAATAAAGCTAGATGGCACGAGGATTAGGCCACTCTGGGCCAAAAGAGTTTAACTTGCTTACAGATGGACTGATTTTTGGCCTGAACAACAGTTTGACCACTTTTCAACAGAAGAAATAATCAGAAGGACACGCAGCTGCTGCATAAAGGCCAGGGGAAATTAAAATGTTTCCCATAAGGAAACAAATGAACAAAATACATATGCAGCTTGATTAGAATTTGCATTGTAACATCATTAATTACTAAAAAGCCACAGGTGGGAGTGACATGAAGCATGAAAATATGATTATGAAGGGGAAGATCATGATTCTGTGTTAATAGCACAGCCCTTATAAAGGGACATCAAACTGGTGAATGGTTAAAACTGTCAGAGCAATATCTTAACAGATGAAATAGTTCATAAGAAGTAAGTACAAAACAATAGAATGTTTGCAATGCTTAATGTTTTGCAGTCCTTCACAAATAGAATTTAATTCATTTTTTTCCAACAGAAAACTGTGTAAACATTTAGCAAGCTCCTGGCCTTTTGTAGACAATAAACTAATCTTGACAGTTTATAATTTTATAGTTCGGGAAATGAAGGAGAGAGATGCTCAGGGTAAGACAGTGAGTCTGTACCAGAACTGAGATTAGGAAACCCTGCATTTGATTGACAGCACAAGGATGTTCTGGGCTCTCTTTGACTGTGATTTGGCTTGTGGTACTTTGCGCTCCTTCTGGTAATTCTGTATAGATGCTTCTGCCTGGGAGCTTTTCTCTAGGACTCCATCACTGGCATGTTCCAGGATTTAAAAAGTTGTTGCAAAATTTACAGAAGCATCTGCAGCTTTCACATTTTTTTAATTGAACCAGTAAGTTGAAGTAAAAAGAAAGAACACCAGGAACAGATCCAACTCATTATGTTTACAATTATTTAACTGCACAAAATTTTAAACCAATTTTACTGGACATGAGGTTATGCAGGTAAAGCTAGTTTAGCAAACCATTATAAATGTTGGAGAAGCTGCCAACCAGCAACTAATCTGTTCTTTTGTGCTAATCTTTTCTTTCCACAAATTACAAAAGTAATGGAGAGATACTTGGGAAGATTTTTGCAGGCTTCTGTATACAAAGATCTGTCCCTTTTCAAAGAATTCAATCATGAAATTGATAAATAAATTAAATCTTCCTTCAAATGCAGGTACTGATGCCTACAATGATAATGAAAGGAGTAATATTCAGAAAAAGTAACCTTGTACACTTTGAGGATATGTTGAAAATCTCCTCAAAGAACAGGTTTAACAGAGAGAATAATTTTAGATTGGGGACAAAAAGCTGAACAAAATTTATTAATTTTGGGTTGTGGCTGCCAGGCCAGAGCACCATGATTACACAGTTTCCTCTTACTCCCATCCCTCACCTGCTTGCGACACATGAAGTGCAAAACCAGGAATTTGTGGATAGAACAATTCCGGTAGCTAATTCCAAGGAACACACTATGTGCTTTCTATTCCTTTTTGATGGCTTATATTAACTTTGTAATGGAAAGAAACTTAGCCTGTAACAGCTGTAGAGATATCTATGCAATTGATTTGGAACACAAATTCTTCTATGAGGTGAATCAAGAGCAGGAGCAGAAAGCAAAGTGAGACCCATCAGCAGTAGCATATGACTGTGCAGGAATAGAAGTCCTTACATGTAAACAACAGCATGGATGAGAACGCAGCCTCCGATGGCTGAATAAACAGTCAGTATGTGCCCCAGCCTATCTGCAGTGCACTGAAGTCTTTTCCCTTCTAAGCAGAGCACAATTTTTTTCACTCTTTTTCATATTTTCTAGGAGAAGAGGCTACCCCACTGTGCTGAAAACAAAACCGTAAAAAGTAAAACAAACAATCCAAAATGAAAACCAACAACTTCTGTTGTTATATGATTGTTTTCTATCTCAAGTAAAGCAATAAAAATATTGATTGGTGGAGGAAAGTCTAAAAACCAAAATGATTTGTCTCCATAGTAGTCCCTAGAAGAATGAGCTCCTCAGCTGCTGTAAATTGGCCTACTTCTATGGACTTAGATTTTAGTGTGATTGTCGCATACGTCTGAAGTGTCACAAGAGCTATGAAGCATTAGATATTAGATGGTAAAAATAAATAGAAACTAACAAGGTTTGCCTTCCTACTCAAACCCTTCAATCATTCTCTGCCTTGCTTGTTCTAACCTAAATATTACCAAAGGACTTCACTTTATTCCTGCTACCACAACTCAGTGATCACTTGTGCCCATGGAACGATTTTGTCCACGAAGCTCCCCTCCACCACCTGAATTCAGATCAATCAACCCTGCACAGCATGAGCCTCACCATGCTGTTATCAACAGCAATTGGTTTTCTCTCCCTGCTGCGAGGCTGTGCCTTACAAAGGGGCAGTATCCCCGGGTAAGGGAGACCAGAGGGTTGTCTGGAAGCCCCATCGGTGACATGTGCTCTGCACACAAATAGTTATCCTCTCTGAAGAAAATGTAGATGTACAGAGATTAATTTTGCTGGGTGACTTAAGGAATGACAGCACTGCTGCCATACTTACGCGCGGGGACTCGAGGCAGCAGAGGCCGGTTGGGAGGGCTGAGTGGGATCCTGCCTTAGAAAGAACCGCTTGGTACTGCAGAAGTGCAGATGCTCATTTCAATTCCTCATCTTCAGGTAAACTTGTCCTTCCTGGACTTTCTGTCTCATAACATTTTTCACTTGCACCATTTTCCTTTCTGCCTTCGTATATATCCTCCAGTTATTATTTTTTGTTGTTCTCTTTCTGTGTTGCCAGTCCTCTGTTTTCCATCGTTGCTGCTTTAGCATTCTGAATCCAAACTCAGTAAGCTTTGCCTGTGGTCTAATCATTGTGCCAGCTATGTCTTGCTATTAGAATCTGCCCTCTGTCTTCTCATCTGTTTCAGTAATTGACCTCTTTATTTGTTAGTTTAACGTTTTCATTCCTTGCTCTAGTTATCATCATTATTCGACTTATATAGACTCACTAATGTTTAACTCCATAATCATTATATGGAGAGAAGAGCTGCAAGCAATTTGGAATGGTAAGTCCCTCTAAAAAGAGAAAATGCTTTAGAACAATTTTTCCCCCCTCTCCAAAGAACTGTTTTTCAAAGCTAATCAACTATTACGCCAGAATAAACTACTCTGCCTAGAGAGCCCGCACATGGCCCTCTGTCCAGTATACTGGGATGAAACAGTGCCCCATAAATGCCTCAAGGAGAATGAGGTTTTCTACATCTTTCACATTCAGAAGAGAGACAGTGTCCAAAATATTTACTGTTGCTAGTTGTTAAAATACCCCTTGAAAGTTACGCTAGAGAAGCTGTTTTAACATAGTCCAAATCTCCAAATATGTTTCCTATTCATGTTACTTCCACAGTTTTAATTAGAGAAGTTAAGTTTCTCTCCTTAAACTTTGCAGTGTAGTTTTAAAGTAAATACATCGTATTTCACTTCAGAGCCAGCAGTTTGGTACATAAATCTAGACTCAAATGACCTAGACAGGCCGTTTCAACCATCCTCAGCCTCAAGGCAGAATCAGCTATGAGTAAACATTTCTCTCTTTCACATATTGCTTTTAAAAAGCCTGGTGGTGAGATCGTCTACCTCATCCAATCTTTAATGTTAGGAAAATTTTCCTACTCTCTGGTCTAAATCTTCCTTGAGACAGTTTAAACTTATAAGCTCTTGTCCTACCTATAATGAACATAAAGATCAAATTATCCCTTCCTGGTTGTTTTTTTTTGGCCGCAAAATTTTACATGTTGGAAAATAGTGGCCCTTTAGTTCTTATGAGTAAATGGACCCAATTCTTTTCATCTTTCCTGCCAGACTGTGTTTTTTAGACCTCTGAACACTTTTGTTTTCCTCTGAAGTCCTTCATGTTAGCCAACCGTTGTCTTGGACTATGATCATTGAGTGATTGACATGACATTACAAAGTTGGGGCTTTCTTTACTAGATGCTAAGCAGCATATGAGGTTTACCCCAAACGCTTTACATATAACTCAGCTATTCATAGGTTCCAGTATGATAATTGCTTTTTTAAAAAAAAAAACCCCAACAAAACTGGTTGGACAGAATTATTCCCTTACAGTAGTACTAGCAAAAACGTGGGTCATTAGCTCAGATGCAGAAGCAGCTGAAAAATATCATAAAAGGTATATTGCAATGCTTGTCCTTCCCTCCCCTTTCACCCCTCCCACTCCCCTTACAGGTGCTGCAAAGTCTCTGGCTAGCAAAAGAATTTAAGAGCTAACAAGCTGTTTAATACGGCTGAGTTTTTGAAAAAGTTTCTCTTTTGAGCAGCAAGTAGCAGCACTGATTCCTCTAAAACTTGCTCACGCTGCTCTTCACGTACAAGATTACTGCTTCCCTTCTTCGGCCTTTTAGAGAGATCTGGGCTGCTGCTTCCCTAGCAATCCTAAAATCCTTTTGCGTAGATGTGGCTACTTTCAGAAGATGGTAAAGTCTTACATAATACTCAATCTTCATTAAAAATGTGCTTTATCTCCAAAGCTTGTGAGCTAATACAGTGTAAGGAAGGATAGTGCAGGATAATATTGATCAATGGCATTTTTCGTTGCATACGTCTGTCTTGTCCTCAAGCCACTTACCGAGCTATCTTGACACTAATCTCTCTGGCTCTCTGTGCACTGAACTCCCGCTGAAGCTAATGGGAGAGCTGCATGCAAACTTCCAGGTTCAAGCCCTCTCTCTGAAGCAGTCTCTCCTACACTTGCAGATTCTGTGATACCAGGAAAGCTTTACTGTGCGGCTGCTTTCCTCTTGCAAACAGGATCAAAGACAGGATGTCAGTTATTTTATTTTATTTTATTTTGGTCTGCTGTCTGGTTGCTGTCATCCCTTTCTATTCTTCCTCATCGTGTATTGCACCTTGAACATTATATCTCACAGCACTTCACAGTTTGGTTCCACCCTTTCTGTGTGGTACATGACACATTTGAATACTTTTTTTCCTTTCAGTGTGGCACTTTGTATGATATATGCTACTCTGCTAAGCTAATTGTGATAAGTCAGGCTGCTAGATCCAGTACAAATGTCCTTTTTTCAAGGTTTCTCTTATGCTTACGTATCCTTCACTTTCTAAGCATGCAAGTTCTGTTTTCCTAATTGATCTATTTGTATGAAAATTTGATAATGTAAATCAGGTTGCCATTTTCCTAGGACACAAAAATACAGGCTTTTCTGGATGATACCTGAGAACAGTTTTGAATATCTGTCACATGGATGAGGTAAAGTGTCTAGGTTTTCAGTGCCCTAAATGTCTCAGCACTGCAACTGTGAGTGTTCAAACAATATTTTTTTTTTCCTTAGCCCTTATTCATAACTCTTCGGCAACACTAAGCAGCTGAAGAGAATTCAAACTCTTCTGAGCTGAGGAATCCCTCTCAAATCCCAAATTGCGCTAAGCAAGGTCATTCCTGCAGTTCTCAGCAACTTCAGGAAAGTAATTGCAATCTTTCAGTCAAAAAGGAATCCTCAAAGACATTTTCCTTGCTTCTTTCACATCTGGATTTAGACTCTTGCCTTTCAGAAAGCAAGCAAAACCTATCAGATGAAACACTGGCTCCTGAAAAATAAATTACGGTGGTGGTACTTAGTCGCCAGAGGTGGGTGTAAGGGGTTACTTTGAATAATTACAGAATACAATGCAATGCTGTGGGGGGAAAAAAGATAGATTTTTATATGTAAAAAGGGATAACTGAGCAGAACTACTGGAGTGATCTTTCTTCTGTACACAGCATTGTTAGGGTACTATCAAGAGATGTCTTCAGCTCAAGGAGAATGTGGAAAATCTAACAGGGAGAACAGCAGAACTTCTATTTACGGAAAAAGTGATTGAGAAGCAGTCACTGCATTTATTTACTTTTCCCCGGTTTTAGTTACTTCTCTGCAGAAAGGAGTTCTAATAGCTGGATGGGAGTGATAGAGAAGGTTCAGTGTTGTCAACCCACCCCAAACGAAGCATTGCACTTGGATGCCAAATTTAGAAGAGCTCATCCGTAAATAACAAAATGTAACTTTGTAGCAATGAGTTTTAAATAATACACAGGCAATTCCTAACTACACACAGGGAATCAAGACAACTGGACTAGTTCCACAGATCGCTAGCACTTGGGGAGAACATCGAGCTAGACAAATACCACGAAGCACGGACAAATTCCCCAGCCATTTCATCTCTGCTGAGGCGGTAAGGAGAAGAACCCGGGCTTTCTCACTAACACTTGCAGCCCTGTGTTAAGACAGAGATGACAAGCGAACAGGTTTTTGTCTTCAAGGTCAAGAAAACTTTCCCGCAGGGCAGAACTGGGCACTGCTCCCACGTCACACAGACGACTCCCACGGTTTGGTCCTTGCCCACTACGGCAGGTTCACACGCACAGAGGCAAAGGTGGCTCCTCCCTAACTCAGAGCATCAGGGACTCCGGGTTTTTACTGCTATACAAAAGTGCTGCACCTCTTTGTTATCTAGTATCGAAAAGGCCTTGGGCATTTGTGGTAGCTCTGTTTCAGCTGATCTCTGTCTGAAGCACTTAACAGTTAGGTCTCAAGGGGGCTGAAATGTTTTAATTTGAGTAAAGTTGCTGCATTTACTTACAGGGGAGAAATGTAATGGCCTGTGATACAAAAGAGGTGACCTTCAGCTCTGATTTGAAATCCTGTTATGAATTCCTATGCATAGATATTGCTGAGGGAAGGTTTTGGCACAATATGCATTTAATTTAAGAGTCTTGTTTATTCCAATTGTGCAGAGGTGTTCTAGCATGTATGAAGAGTTAAATCCAGAGAAAGTCATTTTAACCAAAGATCAAGATGAAAAGCCAAGTTACATTATAAAGATGCTTAAGCAAATGCACCATATTTAATCTACTCTCATCTTAAAGCAACTTCCAATTTTCACTTTCGCTTGCATTTCTAATGCAGTGGTATTTATTACCTATTGCCTACCTTACCAAATGAGCAACAATCTCTAGAGATATCTTCTCTCTGATTAGAAAACTCTCGCTGCAAAATAATAGATTTATGAAATATACATGAAGAAACTTTTATTAAAATTACATTAATAGCCAAATTCTGCACACAATTACACTTGACCATTGTGAAATCAATGAATTGCACCAGGATAATAGAGAACAGAATTTGCCCCGACAGAGTAATTTTAGCTGATTAGAAACAATGAAATAAGATATTAATATTGACACTCCCTGTTTGAAATACCCTCGTTCCATGGACTCAGGATGGATGATTTAGGGCTCTACGTGGAAGAACAAAGCCACTCTGCTAGCCAGCCCTGACAGCAACACCATATATACTCAGACAAATGGTCTCATACAGAAATCCACTTCTGGGAGGTAAAAAAGAGGAGAATCGTATTCTCTCCTGCTTTGCACCAGGTCACAATTAATATTCCCCCACAGTAGCTGGTAATACATGCCTGAGTAAGCTTTAAACCCGCCAGCTCAGGTGTTGAGAGCAATGGAGCTCCAGCAGCATAGAGTTCAGCAGAGGCTAAGCACCCAAATATTTACTCCGTCTGTTCTGCCACTAGCTACCTTCGGTACCTCTTTCACCTTAGCTACAATAGGAGACTGGCTGCAGCCCGGCCAGCGGGTTTATTACCTTCAGTGCAGAGCTGGGTTTATTAAACTGGGTAGAGCACTGTGCTGATGTGATATATATATATAATACTGTATAGATAGGGAAGTAAAATGGCTTTAATTCTTCTGGTCTGCAAGCTGGCTGATGGATCTGCATTGTGTTTTATACTCTGAGGGAATTATATTCCTCATCTGAGGGAATGTCTGGCCTGGGGGGAAAAGAAATTTGGGGCTAATGACTGCGGGAAATGTTTGGACATTTAATTAGGGCTTTGTTGCCCGTATTCAGACTTTCAGGCAGAGGAGAAAAAGAGTGTCCAGGAGAGATGTGAACTTAGGCAAGGACTCAGAAAGCAAGGGCTCTTTGGCACAATCGTTGCTGCTGAATACACAGTTGTTACTAACAAGTGTTGTGCCCCCTCCCTGTGCCAGGAGGAGCAAAGGTGGGCTCAACTCTCTGTTCTCCTTCTATTTTGAACCGAAGGGTTATGCTGCAGGAGGATTTCTGAACCATGTGAGCACTTCTTGTCTCTTACAGCTGTGAAATCCCAATATCTTTTAAAGAAGCCTAGGGATTTTGCAGACCTGCTTTGGATGGACAACCTACCACCCCAAACAACCAGATCTCAGCAGGCTCTGCTCTGCCTAACCTACACCACAGCATCCCTGTATGTTCCTGTATGAGTGCTGGTGAGTGAGTGCAGAACAGAAACTACTATAATTAAAAGACAATGTTTATAAAGTTGTGTTGCTCACAGCTTCAAAGGAGTTGAATGTCTGCTTCCATATCAGTGTGAGCTGTCCTACTGAAGGATTAATACAACAATAAAGAAGGGCGAAAACCTGAAAACTATAAAGAGAAAGCACAGGGTACACTGATAGGCTGGGAAGGCCCACACAGAAGTAAATTAATTACACCTCAAACAATGCAGGCTGTTCTGACTAAGGTATTAGGGACTTGGAGAGGGAAGAAACTGTAATGAGATATGCCCCTACTCTCTTTCTCTTCTATTTTGTGCCCTCCTCCCAGGCATTTTGTTTGTTGGGTTGGAGGAAAGTGCTGCATCTTTACTGGAGAACCTGATTGTTCAGCCACGTAATTTGGCTCCAGTCACAGGCCCCAGGTAAGAACATTTGAACAGTTGAGATGGGACTTGGGGGCTGCAATACCCTGAGCTTGGCTTGGGAGCAGATGAGCTGTGGAGTTCAGTCCCTCTGAGCGAAACCGCTAGCAGGGGTGCCACTGCATATACCCACAAACTGAACATTTATCTCCATGGTAGGCTGGCAGAGAGGTGTATTCTCTAGACACCGCTCTGGGTGTGCGACACAGAGTGGCAGGATGTGGCTGGGGAACAGGACCCCTGCATCCCTCTCATTGTGTATGCTGAAAGGAGCAGCTGGATTAAGATGCCTCCTTCCCTCTGCAACTCTTCTTATCCGCGCTGAAATCACTGAGGCAATAATATGCTGGATGTCTGAGGACTTCAGAATGGATGCCCTATTATTTCTTTCTTTTGTTTTGTTATAATACGTGTGACCTTCAACTGCTTTCACACACTTTTCACTCTGTAGAGAAAATACCAGGCTGAATGGCTTAACTGTGATATCAATACAAAACCGACCAACAAAAAGAGCGTTTTGGACAAAAGCAACAATGCGGGCAACGACATTCAGAAGTGTTAGAAGTAAATCTGACTGCACAGAAAGCAGAGTTCAGCTAAGTGTCACTGCCAAAAACCGTCTCCTGTTCTCTATGAAAGGAAGTTGGAAAAGTGCTAAACTGAATACTGAAACTCACTGGGGGCATGAAAATGCACTGGGAGAAAGGGCATGTACCTGCTCTGGGGGACTGCAGTCACCTGTTTCGCATCTGTGCATATTTGACAGATGGGATGGGGAAGGCCCAGTCTTTGAGCTGGTGTAAAAGCTTACAGTGATGTGCCTATGCGGGGCATCTGCTCTGTGGGCTGTGCTTGATTCTTGCAGGCGACACTTTAGGAAGTAATCAAATAGTCCTCCGTATCTGATTTTGAGTGTACACCTGGATGGAAAAGCTGTAATTCCTCCTTTTTGAAACACATATCAATAAAATAAACATCTATTTTCATTTGCGTCCTTATCTTCACCTGCTCTTCTATCTCTTATTTACTGCCATTTGGATTGGGTTTAATCCTACACATTAGGGATGGAAAATGTAGCCTAGCTGTGCTGAAGGAGTAGGGGAAGAGCCCCTTTTTACTGACAGAGGTTATGCTCTGACACACAAGTTGCTTTCAGATGCAAGGGGTAATGCATAAGTTGATGCTTCATTTGCATGCTAAGGATGGTCTGAAAACCGGATCGGTCTTGGCTTGGATCACAGTAATATGCATGAGTGAGAAAGGAGGATAATAACCGGTAGAAGGAGTCGCTTTTATTAACATGTAAAAATGCTTTTGCATGTTTTCCTTTAGATGAAAAATTTGGAGGCAAATATTTGGTCCCTTTGCTCATGCGTAAGAAAACATGCTTTTTACGTGTGTTTCAAATCTTAAGTATAGGAAGAGAAATTTTGTTTTTTTAATTAGATAAAAACTGAAAAGTCCACATGGATTGGATAAGAGACATAAAATGCTCCCACAGAAAATGCCATTTTCTTGCCAGCTGCAATAAATGAGGACCTTGATATTTACCTCAAATTGATGCAGTGGCTTGTGCTTAGAGCTTAGCCTCATGTCTGGTTGCACGGCCTCTGCTCAGGCTTGCTTTTGAGTACATCAACCTCATTGACCTCTGCTGCGTACGCTATCGAGCATCAGCGCTGCAGCGACATGTGCGACACCTCAGGTGAGGTGTTTGGCAGTCAGCCAGTCACACCACCCAGCCCACCTTGCACAAATAAACACTTAAAGGACCTGGTCCTTGTCTGCTGAAGGGTTTTGTGTGTTTGGTTTTTTGTTGGTTTTTATAAACTACAGGAATTCAGAAAGGATTTCAGGTTGGCAGGGAGAGGAACCATAAGATGTGTCATTCTCAGCAACCCTCATGTATTGGGCACAGGAGAACGGTGGCCGCTATTCGGGTCAGCTTCACCATTGCATATTTTACTTCCCCAAATCCAGGAAGCGTGTGATGAAGAAGATATTTTGTTTTATACAGAAATCATGGGATCAAGGAGCAACAGACGGGAAAAGTGGCAAACATTCCAAAAATAAGTGCTGAAGAATCAGAAGGAATTAGAATACCTTGTTCATCTATAGTTTGCAGTAGGAAATGAATATTTATGTCTCAAATGTTATGTTAAAACATTCTTCCTTAATATGTATTTATATACAACCTTCCACAAAAAGTCTGCCTTCAAAAGCAGCAGGCGCTGACATCCTGTCTTGCCAAAAACACAACATCTCATCAGATGCTCAGAAAGAATTTATACGAGACTTTGTGAAGTGCCTAACAAATAGCAGGCATTCGACTGCAGAAAGCATCGGCATTTCAAGATGAAGAAGTAAATCTGTACAGTGCTTTAGGAGTCTGAAGCGACTTTAGGAGTTTAAAGTGACTTCTTTAAAAAATGTACACTCCCAGCCTAACGTTTCCTCTGGACCCCTCTGGCTAACAAATGGCTTGTTTATAACATTTCTAAATATAGATCCAGGTAACTCAGATTAAATCTTATTCAAAACCCATTTTATTTCTAAGGAAAAATAATAAAGATCTTATTGTTCTTTGTTATAGTTCTTTGTATGTAAAGAAAGCCTCTGAAAATTTCCTTATTAAAGTGAATGTACTCATCATTTTCATGTAATCTGAATATATCATCCTTTTTTTTCCAAATAAAAACCAGAAACATTTTGGAACACTTTTGTCTTTTCTGCATTATTATTGACAGCCCTACCTTATTCATTTAGGCAAAAAAAGAGCACCTTTGGCAGGATTCCTTACATTTGATTTTTTATTACCTGCAACTGCAACATCCCTTGCTTTCCACTTGATTTTTTTTTTTGTTTCCTTGATCAGTTTTCCAAACTTTCTAGCTTTCAAATTTATATTCATTTTTTTTACGTTGCCCTTTTTTTTATTACACTTCCCCCCACTGGCACACAGACAGAGATCACAAATATATTTTAGCTTTTGTAGGTGCTTTTGTTCTCTCTGCTAAAGTCAAGTTGTTTTAAACTAACGTCACCTAATTTTTCAGCTGTGGGATGGTAGCTTTTTTGGCCATCAAATAAAATATTTAATCAGTTCTCCCAAATTATTTATACCTTTCTCCAGTTCTATCAGCCTATAGTTGTTTTCAGCTTCATGAACCTGTCTCTTTTAAATCACCAGCCATATTTATTACTGATTTGAGGGTTTTTTTTCTGTCTGCACATAATGAATGCAATTAAGTCATGATAACTTGCTCCTAAAAAAATCTTTGTTTTTAGTTCTTAGATCAGTGCCCTTTTATCTGCCAAGATGAAATCAAATTTGTCTTTCCATGACACTATTTTTTGTTAGGAAATTGTCAGGTGTGGGGTTTTTTTTTGTATTTTTTTTTTTTTTAGAAATTCCAAGGTAGTTTTTGTACTGACAGATCTCTGATATATATCACTCATGTTGAGCTGTCAACTTCTCAGCTTTTTTTCCCCCTTATATAGAACAGGCAGTGTTTTAAGGAGCTGTTGATGCTGTTCCGTAGTGTGATATGATGGTGGGAGCTGTCAGTGGCTTGTGCCCCACCTTACACTATATTGGCTAGAAAATTGATCCATAAACCTTCAAGATCACTTGCACAGGGCTTTGTCAGTGGCTCAGACATGAGTATTTTGTGGAATTTGAGCAGGTATATAAAATGATACCCTTGTCTCCTGTACTACAGACCCTGATCTGTCACATAACTTGTTCCTTAGTGACGGGTCCCTGCTGCCTTGAATCTGCAACAGTGATGTTTTCCAGATGTGATTTTTTCCAAATATCCCTCCTGTATGTTATGTGAATTTACTGTCTTTCTTTCTGCTCTTCCTTCATCTGCCTAGTTCCAAAGCACGGCAGGCAAATTATTTATATATAAATTCTTGCTGCAGTGTCTCATTCCCTCAGTAGTCTGGGAGGGATTAGCTACTTGATGCTTTCAAGCACTGATTCTGATCAAAGACCTGCTAGTCATGGCCAGATGGGTCTCACAGAAGCACTGACAAGCCGATCAGTAGGCCTGATAGGAGATGGAGAGACTGTCCCCACAGCCTTCCCAAAGGACAAAATTTGAATAGATAATGCCCACACGCACATGCATGCAAATGCTCTCTCAACTCACCTCCTGCAACTGCGCTGCCTCTGAGCACAGGGTCTGCAGCTAACCCTTCAGATAGATACTCCCATGTTAGCTGCTCTGTTTGCTGGGCTCAGCTGTTTCATTCAGCTTTTTGATTCTGAGCAAAGTTATTTCAATGGCTAAACAGAAGGAACGATGCACGCAGTGCCCTTCTGGATCATCGCGAGCTATGAACTGTGAGTGATGGTGCAAATAGTAATATACATGTATCATGCTGAAGTGAAAGATGGTCCCAGAGATCACAACAGAGAGGCAGAGGATAAACAATCACCAGAAATAACCTTGCTGGCTGAAAGAAATGTCTGATTTCTACTAAAGCCAAAAGTACAAAAGAACGTTTTCAAGTTTTCTGAAAGACAGACGGAAATGTCTTAGGGAACTTGACGCAAAGCAATTATGGATGCTCAAACACAACAAAGATTTTGAACATGAAAAGAGAATACTAAAAGGATTTTATACTTGACAGTTCATTTCATTGTATTCTCTTTTTATATTAAATTATTAAAGAGAGATATATCAATGTGTGTATTTTCAGTCCCTTTTTGCCAGTTTAGCTTATTGGAAAAGTTTAACATTTCCCAACAAAGTATCTTCATAATATTTCACAAATGTTACAATTTGCCAAGTTTTTCCCTCGGTAAATTATTATTGGTTGTAGCCTCTGAAGGGCTACTCTTCCTCTCTCAAGTGAAACTTTCTTCTTAATTTAATAGAGTACTGACAGTGCGATACAGATAAGAGAAGTTGCTAATAGTCTTTGAAATATCTTTGAACCCTCATCTGTATTATATCTCTGAATTGAACCGTACCGTACAGAAGGTTTATTCTTCCAAGAGCTTTAATTGTATATTAGAATAAAATAGACATCTAATTCCAGTATTGATGATTCTTTCCTGTTGCTGAAGGTACTTAGAAATGTGCTGGAGCTTTGGGGGTTACAAATTAATTTTTACCCCACTTTATGATTGCCACCTTTTTAAGTTCTTATGGATCACTTTAGGTAATATAATGGTAGATCCAGGCATCTCTTCTGAGGTATTCACATGGGCCACTGCTATAATGCATCGTCAGGGCCCCCTTGAGAGAAAGCAGGTCATCCCACCTCAAGATAAGTGTCTGAGTTAAGAACACTAACATTTACCTGGAAATACCCACCTCTCTCCATTGAATGTAGAAGCAGCTTGGAGACTAGTTCAGCCAAGAGCTAAACATTTGGATTGCTAAAATTAGGTGAGATAAATCCCACTGCAGGAGCTCAGGCTTGCTGCACAGTCAATGAAGAGACAGGAGACAAGCGCCTGAGTTAGTCGCCGAAGTCTCTCCATCAGCTGTGTAGAGACTTCACAAGCCTCACTTAAGCATCTACACGAGACGGTGTAATTTAAATGCCCAGAGTGGGATACCTATGTGATCAAAGCACTTACGTGCTCTACCAGGACTCACAAAGAGGCTTACAATGGCATGCCGTGCTGAAGTTATTCAGTTCTCCAGGAATCTGTGCTTGCAATGTGCTTACAAGGCAGGTTTGCGATATATGTACACAGAGCTACAACAGAGTTAAAATCAACTCAAGTTGTCATGTGGTACTATTGGGGGAACGGTTATCTGATCTTCCCCACTCTTTGAGTTATTATCTTCTGCCTAAATGCAGATTATGTGCAGGAACCAGAACTTTTATTTGACTCAGAGGTGCTGTGTACTTTCCTGGCACTATGATAATACGCAAGGACTTGCATGCAGCCAAAATATGTTGATACTGCTAACCAGTATTTTAAATTCTCTGTAGGAAGTCTGCATGCAGCTTCTTCTCATAGGCAACGCCATCCCTGTCACACAGATCTTCACTGTTAACATGACTCTAAGCAAGAACAAAAAAAGGCCTTGTCTTAAATTTACATTTTCTTCTCCTAGCATCCTGGCCAGCTGCAGCTTCTGTTTGCTGCTTGACAAACCCTTGGAGTGCTAGAGCTACTGAGCTATCAGCAAGAGGTGGAAAAGCTGGACATTACTGTAACTCACAACTTGATGTGTACTCCCTGTGGGCCTTTGCTCACCAAAGAAATTTTGGGTGGGATGTGTACTATTTGCAGAAGCCATATGATCAGGGAAAAAAAAGAAGTTTACACAATGTCAGTTAAAATCTCTCTGACTGCTTTTCCAAAGGTGTTTTGCTAGCTTCACTAGGAATTAATTGCATGACTAAAGTGAGCAGGATCTGCTGTTTTTTTTTTTCCATCTTAAGTAAACCATTTTCAAATGACTACCAGTTATGGGCGCTACCTTTGCAGTGAAGAGAAATACTGAAGCAACGTAGGTGAATCCATCTCACCTACAAATGAACTTTCTACAGTGTCGAATTAGGGCATTAGAGGGGCATTATGTGGTGTACATTATTGCTGATCTCAGATTCTGCCACCATTCTTTGCCCAGAATAATCTGAAGTACTGATGAGAATAAGGAGGTGCAAGGGAAGAGAGGGAGAGTTAGGAAATGACTGCTTTTGGAGAGTAAGGTGGAGGTAGAATCACACCTTCTGTGGTTGTCACTCTGGTAATCTTTCTCACAGCATTTGACTTTTCTAAGACTAAATGTGTGAATTCCTATACAGTATCACAGCTGCAAGGGGCAGCCTGTTCCCACCTGTCCAGTTTCCTTTCCTGAGGATGGGGATTCCACAACCTCTCTGGGTACCTGTGCCAGTATTTGATCATCCTCAGAACAAAAATGTTTTTTCTTGGGTTCAGATGAACTTTCCTGTATTTCAGTTTGTGCTCATTCCCTCTTGTCCTGTCACCAGACACCACTGACAAGAACCTGGCTCTGTCTTCTTTACACCTTCTCTCCAAGTGTAATATATGCATTACTAAGGTTCCCACAGAGCCTTCTTTTCTCTAGGTTGAACAGTCCCAGCTCTTTCGGCCTCTCCTTGAATCAGAGGTATGTCAGGCCCTTAGTCGTCTTTGTGACCTTTTGTTGGACTTTCTCCAGTATGTCCATGTTTGGCTTGTACTGGAGCCCAGGACTGGACCCAGCATTCCACATGTGTCTCACCAATGCTGCGTAGAGGGGAAGAATCATCCCCCTTGACCTGCTGGCAATGCTTTTCTACACGCAGTCCAGGGTGACACTGTTCTTTGTTGTAAGGGCACATTGCTGGGTCACAATCTACTTGCTGTACCTTGAAGCTCTGCAGAGCTGCTTTCCAGCCATTTGTGCCCCAGCATATAGTGGTTCATGGGGCTGTTCCATTCCAGGGGCAGGACTTGGTAATTGTCTTTGCTGAGCTTCACAAGGTTCTTGCTGTCCCATTTATCCAGCTTATTGAAGTTACTCCATATGGAAACACAGCCATCTGGTGCATCAACCGCTCCTCCTAGTTTGTATCCTCCGCAATCTTGCTGAGGATGTGCTCTGTTACATTGCCCAGGTCATTAATGAAGATGTTACACAGTTTTGGAACTGGTATTGACCCCTGGAACACACTGCTATTGGCTGGTTTCCAGATGGACTTTGTGCCAGTCATCACAGCACTTTGAAACAGGTAGTTCAACCAGTTTTCAGTCTAGCTCACTGTCCATTTATCTAGTCTGTGCCTCATTAGTTTATCAATGACGATATTATGAAAGCAGTGTCAAATGCCTTGCTAAAGTCAGGATAAAAGAGCAACTTCTGTCCTTGCTTCATCTACCAAATTAGTAATTTCAATATAGAAGGCTATCAGGTTGGTCAGACTTTAATTACCCTTCATAAATCCATGATGATTACTCCAGATCTCCTTAATATTTTTGGAAACTGTTTCTGGGATTATTTGTTCCATCTCCTTCCCAAGAATCACGATTGGACAGTGTTTCTAAATTCTTCCTTGGTCACTTGTCCCTGCTTCTACCTCTAGTGTGTTTCCTCTGTATGTCTGAATGTTGTCAGCAGCTCCTTGTTCATTCATGCAGGCCTCTTACTGCTTTTAGTTGATTTTATGCGCACCAGTATTGACCGTTCTTGCACTTGGAGAAAATGATACCTGAAAATCAGACAGCTCTTCTGGATCTCTCTTCTCTCTAGGATGGTCTTCCATGGGATTCATCCAAGCAGATCTCTGAACAGGTCAAAGTGTTTTCTCTGAATGGGGAGAAAGGGTCAGTGCTTGGTCCCGGCTTGTTCGACATATTCATCAATGACCTGGATGAGAGGACAGAGTGTAACCTCAGCAAATTTGCTGATGATACCGAGCTGGAAGGAGTGGTTGACATACTGGAAGACTGCGCTGCCATTCAGTGAGATCTTGACAGGCTAGAGAGCTAGGCAGAGGAACCTTGTGAAATTCAATAAGGGCAAGTGTAGGGTCCTGCACCTAGGGAAGAACAGCCCCAGACACTGGTACAAACTAGGGCTTGAAGTGCTGGGAAGCAGCTCTGTGGAGAAGGACCTGGGAGTCCTGGTGGACAACAAGCTCTCCATGAGCCAGTAGTGTGCGCTTGTGGCCAAGAAAGCCAATAGTATCCTGGGGTTCATTTAGAGAACTGTGGCCAGCAGGTTGAGGGAGGTTATCGTCCTGCTCTACTCTGCCTTGGTGAGGCCACATCTGGAATATTGTGTCCAGTTATGGGCTCCCCAGTTCAAGAAAGACAGGGAACTAGTGGAGAGAGTCCAGTGAAAAGCTACCAAGATGATTAGGGGGCTGGAGCATTTCTTGCATGAGGAAAGGCTGAGAGAGCTGGGTCTGTATATCCTGGAGAAGAGAAGATTGAGAGAGGATCTGATCAATGCTTACGAATACCTGAAGGGTGGATGTCTATAGGAAGGGGCCAGACTCTTCTCAGTGGTGCCCAGCAACAGGACAATGGTCAATGGGCACAAACTGGAACACAGGAAGTTCCATCTCAATATAAGAAAAAACTTCTTTACTCTGAGGGTGACAGAACACTGGGACAGGCTGCCCAGAGAGGCTGTGCAGTCTCCTTCTCTTGAGAGACTCAAAACCTGCCTGGATGCCTTCCTGTGCAACCTGCTCTAGGTGATTTTGCTCTAGCAGATGGGTTGGACTAGATGATCTCTAGAGGTCCCTTCCAAACCCTGCTAATCAGTGAATATGTGACTCTGTGAATTCCATGATTATGATAATGATATTTGCCTTGCTGCCTCCTCCCAGGATTCTCATCTCACAGTTACTGCAGACAAAGGTGATCCTGTCTTTTACATCACCAATGAATCTTTCCTTGTTTTTTTATAACAGGTCCAATAGCTTTTCCCTTCCCTTCCCTTCCCTTCCCTTCCCTTCCCTTCCCTTCCCTTCCCTTCCCTTCCCTTCCCTTCCCTTCCCTTCCCTTCCCTTCCCTTCCCTGATGCAGAGCCGCAATATTTAATCCAGTGTAGAACACTGTTTTGTTGGTTTGCTTACATTATTCAGTTTTGCAGGTTAAATGAACAATAGAGCTATTCAGTCCAAGGAATTTTCCAAGTGAATCTTTCCAAAGCAGTCTTGAGTACCAGGGGATATGAGCACAGACTTTTTACATACTGATTGGTGTATTAATCCATATTTACTATTATTATTTTATGAATTTTGAAATCTGTAGTCATATCTCATTCAGATAAATCTTCAGCTGAAGTGAATGGAAGTTTAGCCTGTGTAACAAATGGGTAATAAATGAATAAGACCTTCAGGATGTGGCATGCTAATGATTATAATTTAACACTACTATAGCTCTTTCCATCTTCAAAGCGCTTCACGAACATTAACCATTCTAATTAATTTCATTTAGAGATGTTCCTACTGTATCTTTTCCTCTGCTGAACACTGTAGTACACTTACTGCTGTATTGTAATTCAAAGGTTGTTATGGTAAAGATTTTGACAAGAACAGAGAATCCCTTGTGAAAATTTGCAATTGTGCTAATTACATCAGAGATCAGATGTCAAGATTATCCTTGAAAAGGATCCTAGTACATACCACAGGTGTACCATGTCTCTAAGCAGAAGAGCTAGCTTTGGTCAATCCACCCCTTCTCTGGCATGCACATGCTGTAGGGGTAAACAGATTCAGTAACTTGTAAAATTGATTGAAACCCATGTTAATGTTTAGTCTCAGACTGTGAAAAAGCAGATGAGGATACAAAGAACCCATGTAACTATCCTATCACTACCAGTCAACTTGTCAAAGGCAGATAAAGTAGGACAGAAGAATGACATATGATTGTAAGACAGTGAGGCATCTGTGTTTCATAATTTTCCTATCCTGAGATGCATTATTCAAAGTGTTATCTTGTTAGTCTATCTTACTGGGAGTTACAAAAGACAGTTTAATAGATGCATATCAGTCATTTGACAGATTGGTCCAACTTCCTTACAGTGGGGAAATGGCTGTCAGCTTTCGGACGTCTCTTTGCAGGCCTCTTGCATGTGGTAGGGCTAGACTAAGAGTGTAACTGCCGGGCCACCCGACGGTGCAATAGATGACCTTCTGCTGAGCCTTTCTGGCTGTCTGAACAGCTTGTCCCCTTGCTGTTTTCTCAGGCAAAGCTGTAAGGAATCACCTCGCGGAAGCTGGGCAGCCAGCATGCCAACACTGTGCGTGCCTGTGCTAGGACGCTGTGTAAGTGTCCATGGGGAGGTACACATCAGCCTTGGAGTAACTGTGTGAGTATCTTGTGTATATAAAAGGTAATTTGAGTGTCTAACTAGAGCATCTGGAGAGATCAGTACAGTTTTGTAGGTACAGCTAGTGAAAGTGAGCTCAAAACACATTGTTTCTTGCAGGTATTGAGGAGGATACAACAAGAAGGTCAACATCCCCAGCCCATATGAGATATCTAGTAAATTTACCAACAAGCAAGGACATTTGAGCTATGGCAACATTACGAGTTGAAGGAAGGTCAGACCTCCAAGGTCAACTGACACTGCTTCCCAGTCACACTGCTTAGCATGGACCCCCTTCATAGGCTCCTTGGAAAGTCCTAGTTGGAGGGCTACAAAATGAAGCAAACGGACAAACTAACAACGTGGGGGTGATCGCAGAGCCAGTACATAGCCTCCATCCGAGATCTCTCACCTAAAACAGTTTCAGCTGAAACCTACTGAATAATCCCATTTCTTTCCACCAAGCCCAAATATTTCCCTAGGAATTGAGAATGTTACAAGCTGGAGGATGACTCGAACCTTGGAGAGAAATTCATAGAATCATAGAATCATTAAAGTTGGAAGAGACCTCGAGGATCGTCTAGGCCAACTGTCCCTCTACCACCTATTATCCACTAAACCATGTCCTTAAGTACCACATCCAACCTTTCTTTAAACACACCCAGGGATGGTGACTCCACCACCTCCCTGAGCAACCCGTTCCAATGCCCGACCACCCTTTCCGAGAAGGAATTTCTCCTTATCTCCAACCTGAACCTCCCCTGGCGCAACTTGCAGCCGTTCCCCCTTGTCCTGTCACTAGTTATCTGTGAGAAGAGGCTGACCCCCAGCTTGCTACAACTTCCTTTCAGGTAGTTGTAGAGGGCAATAAGGTCTCCCCTGAGCCTCCTCTTCTCCAGACTAAACAGTCCCAGTTCCCTCAGCTGCTCCTCATAAGACCTGTGCTCCAGCCCCTTCACCAGTTTCGTTGCCCTTCTCTGGACACGCTCCACGGCCTTGATGTTTTTTCCTCTGTAGAAATCACAGCTCTGGTCTACACTGATTTATTTCAGTACTGCATTGTGCAGACATTTGTTTCTATCGTAGTGGCATTTATCTGGAACTCAGGATTGATGCTCTGCAGTTGAGAAAGTATGGTAGAAACAGCAAAAAAGGTTCAAAAGGCTAAAATCCACCTGCTTGCTCTGAGGGTCCCATGATACTGGGGAAATTGGTGCTGAGAGATCAGGTTCTATAATGTTGTGTAGAGTGACTTTAAAACAGTGAATTTGATCTATGTTAGCATTTTCCACACCCCGCTCAATTTGCTTGCACCAAGAATTTATCCTCAAGTCCTTAAGGGTTCTTCTCAAGGTCCACAGAGCATCTTGAGCGAAGAAAGCACCATCCCCAGAGATCAATCAGTCCAGCTTTATTAGCACTAAGTACCGTCCCCATCATTGCCCCTTCAGATGACTGGCATTTTAATGTTTCACCCTGATTCCTCTGAAGCTGTGAATTAGCGTGTAGAAAATATAGTGCAAAATTATGTTAAAACAGTAATAAAAGCTGTTTACTGTACTTAATTGTCATAAGTCATTCTATTAAACTGTTGAGGAATATTAACAAGGGATATGATAATATCATCGTATAAAATTCATATACATTTTTTAGCACTTGTTAAATGTGTTATAATTATTTAATAGCTTTGCAACTGGTTGTGTTTGATAATTAACTGCTGTGGGTGAGGAACTGTGCTGTTATTTCAACTATCTGGAAAAGACAGAACAACCTCAGTTTAACCTGACAATTACCCACAAATATGTTCAGGTGGGAAAAAGTTGTCATCTTATCATTTTTTTCCCCACAAAGGGAAACATAAGGCAAAGGTAGCCTACATTTTCCAAATGTGCTTGTTTATTTTCTCTCTACAAACATATGGATTAGATTACCAAAATGCTCCCTACTGAGGGACTGCATCTTAAAGAAAACTTCAAAAACCAGCAGAAACAGATTTTATAATCCTCATTACCTGTCAGTTAATTGCAAGCTTTGTGTGGGAGAGAAGAAATGGGTGGAACAGTATTGGTCGTGACCTATCTATTCTATTCTATGAATCACATTTTCTGATGTATTTAGACAGGTGCTTAGTGGTGAAGTCCCATCATGGGCAGTGAAGTTCCCTGCTTTTACGTCCTGCAAATCAAAAAGGCACTGGTACTTCCAAGGAGAACTGGGAATAACTCAGACATCAAAATGCACAACCTGAAAATCCCTGCTCGGTTCTCATCCAAACCTTGAAAAACCTCACAAGCAACCTCTAGAGATGCCTCAGTTTTTAACCTTTAAACTTCCTGAGAAGATCATGTTCTACTTCTGTGCCTATCTAGAATTGCTCAGTCTGGAGAGGATGGATGAAAAGTGCTTAGTTCTCACATCAATCCACACCGACAGTTGTCCCCCCCTCCAAGGGGCTCTGACTGATCAGGCACTCTTGGAAACTGCTTATGGCATGCCTAAGAGATAGGTATGACAAGAGTAGAGTGGTGACTGCTGCTTTCTTTGAAAATGTGCACAGAATAGCCTCACATCAGTGTTCATCCAACTACACGAGACACAGATTCAACTCACTTCCCCAGCTGAAGAAGTTCACACCCATCTTTTTCCCCCCACCCCTGAAAGAATGACAATTCTCAGTATCATCTTACCTCTATCACTCAGATATGACCAAAAATCCGTTGAAGATACCAAAGTCTCATTCTGAGTGTAGCACTGAAAGTTGAAATTAATGATAAATAAAGGTAGAGGGATGCTTGATAACCACATGGGCTGTTTACTTGCATTTAGGTGCCTAATTAATTTTGACAACCCATTTAAAACAGTTGAAGAACTGCTTGTATGGAAGATCATTCCTCTTGCAGTGCCATCTTACTGCAGATGCTTTTGATTTCAAGTTTTCTCTGCCAAGCTAAATGAGACTTTCTGGAGCAGGTATTTCAGTCATGGGCTCATGGTTCTATCTGTACACATTGGAAGAGCTGACATTCAGAACATAAAATCACTTTGAGGTGGACAAGTATTGGTATATGTTTTGGGAAGGAAAGGGATATTTAGGGATAATGGGCTCCATGCTTCCTTTTTCTATGAGACCTATTGCATAATAACTGGACAACATGAAAGCTCTATTTTCCTTGTCTGTGTGCATGGTTTGTGTTTTTTTGAATCATTGTGAAGGTTACTATGCAATGGTATCTATTTGAGTGTGCTACTTTGTATCAGGTAATTAAATAAAATAAGCAATACTGGATTGTTGAATAAAAATATGGCAGTAAATAGCCTAAAACCCTACTCTACCTCTTTACATCCAATCCTGCCCCCAGCTACACTTTACAATGGATTAAGTCTCTAACAGCATGAGCTGTTCATACTTGCTTCCAGAGCTTTTTTGAAAGGACTAAATTTTGCCTTGTGCTTACTACCTGACCAAAGCCAGTGATGAAGCTCAGAACAGAATTTGACCAAAGAAATAGAAGATGAATCAAGGAAAGACAGGAGGCTAAAGCCATCCTTCAGCCACCACCAACAGGGACGTTCCTTTGCATGACAGTTTTCTGGGAGACCATTTCTGCAGCTGCAGCTCAGTTGTGATTCAGTCCCGTAAACCAAACCTGAGACTTTAGAGCAGCTGATGGAGCGCTTTGTAACAGGAGAGGGAGCTCTCACAACACCGATGGAAAATTTTTGAGGGTGCTCTTTACCCAAGGCAAGCAGAGGACAGAAACCTGTCTTCGTTTTTATCAAGGAGGAAGAAGATGCATGCACAAGTCCCTGTAATAGCTCTCATAGTTTAGGTTGCCTACTCCACAAAAAAGACTTGGGATTTGAACATATTTAGGAACTATGCATATCCACATAAAAAAAAAACCCTGCAAATTAGTTGGCCTCTGTCTATGTTGTAACTCATGCGAAAGTGTCCACATATGAAAGGAGAAATCCCATGACTTTCCTCTTGGGGTCAGTCAATCTGCTCCAGTGCTGCTGGTCACCACAGCACAATGTGGCACCCAGCACACGAGTGTCCTAGGTGAGGTCCAAGAGGACAATGAAAACCAAATGAACCCCTTAGCTCATTGGCCTTGTTTTGGGAAAACTTACTGAGGAGGATACTAGCAGAACTGTCACGTTTTTTTCTCTCATCCCCTCATTTCCTCCAAAGTTCCCACCAAAAGGCTCATTTTGTCATTCCAGAATTATCTCCTGTGTGCTTACACAGGTGAAGCATTAACCTAAATAGTTAACTGATATTTCCAACAAATTAATATATCCAAATCCCCCTTTAAGAAAATTAAGGGAGTAATTTTATTTAGTAAAAAGATCTTAGGAGAACTTATGTTATTCTCCTCATAGACTGTATTTGTAGAAATTTCCTGGAAGACAACAGACTCAGAAGCATTCCTGGTCCACGCTGTGCTTTCAATCACTGACAGAACCTTTTCTGCAATCAGAAACCTCTGTGTGTTTAAAACAGGTGCCAGTTATAAGCTCGCTTTGATCTGCAATTAATGCAGTACCTTTGCTTTATATAAGGAACAGTATTTTTATTAATATTTAATATCTTCGAGAATATAGACTAGTTGGAATCAGCATTTAGCTCTCCTTAGAAATTGTCAGTCTTTTTCTAAAATCTTTATTTATTTTCTGGAGACGTATGTTAAAGCCCTTAGGTGCTTTGGTAACCTGCAAGAAAACAGATGTGCACCTCTTCCCTGTTCTTTGCCTACATATATTCTACAGAAATTTTCTTGCAGAGTATAGACATTATTCTTTTTTGCTTTTTATTTTTGTGCTCAAATTAAAAAGACAGTAGTGACAGCACAGCTACAGGGAAATGAAAACATAAAAATGTGTGAGAACCGATCCTGCTCTCATTTGTGACGACGTAAATACTGAGCTTCTCCATTTGCTACAGTGAACAGACTACTGACTTAGGCCATAAGCTTGCACCAAAATCAGTGCAAATTGAAGACTGTGCCAAAGGACATCATTGTTAGTGTCAATGAGGCTCTCCTTGGATACAAAGGTTTTTTCATGGGGAAGCTCAGTATAATTTCTAGAGGCCAAGGAATGTGTCACTAGAAAGAGAATGAAGCTGAACGACTCCAAATGCTAATTTGAAACTAACCCTTTTCACTTGTCTTCCTAGATGACAGGAAGAGCAGTGAGTCATAATCCATCACAAATCTGAAAAACGTCAAGCGAACTCAGAGGGATTCTTCAAATGGAGATCAAGAGTAGAAACTTTATGTGGATTTACATCGTATAGAAACGTGATGAAAATGATATATGAACTGATGAGGAACAGAACCACTTTTCAACAAGAACCCGAAGCAACAGAACATCACTGTTGTGAGTAATATTAATTCTCAGATAGTTTTAATTAGGCCACCACTTTTCCAGCAGACAGAAAATTCACTAAGGAATGTGGTTCTCATTGTCTTGATGACACAGCCAGCTTGTGAAACTGTTTTGGCTTAGGAAAATGTTTCAAAATTGCAAATGAGTTATTCTCATTTACCAGTAGTACAGGAGTCACAGCAGGTGGTTGAAATGTGGAAGAAAGTGTTAGCAGTCCCTTCTTCTGTCTGAAAGGTTTGAATCCTTATCAGAAGTCCTTAAATGCCACTTTAGTAGGGATTTCCTGATGCTGTTTCATCCTGTAAAAATAGTTAAATACGGGCTGGAGAAGGGATTAGAATCTGTCTCCTGTGCTGGTGAGCTGCTCTCTGGCTGGAGATACGGACTCATTGCTTTGCTATTTCTCTCAGTGTTGATATGTGGTATATGAAGTAGAAGAGCACCAATAAGAGGGAAAGAGAAAACCTTGTTTCAAAGAGCGCTTCATCCTAGCAGCTGAGAAATTCCTTGTGGAAAATCCTGACTCAGATCTCCTCCCTACTTATGTCAGGAAGAGGTTCTGAATCAAGGAGAGATCTTCATTGCTGGGTACTGAAGATGTAACTCAACCCTCTGTAAAATGCGTCACTAGTTATTCGATATAACTACCTTGCCAGGAGAGGAAGACACTCACCTGTGGGGAGTGGTGCTACAGTTCCTACTTCACAATATGCTTGGCTCTGCAAGGACAACAAGGCAGCTCAGTATCTGTCTGGTATCATGGATGGTAGATTATGGTGTTACTAGTCCACTTAGGAGGGAGCTGAATCTGAATTACTCACACTCTTGACCTATGCTCAGAGAACTTAAGTTTTGTGTAAAACAGAGATGATGATGTTTTCTGACCATTTTCTAAATGTAGGTCATCATTGCCTTTGTTTCCTACAAGCTCTGGGAATGAGTTGCTTGGTGTCAATGAAATGACAATTTGGCAAGAAAACACAAAAGTCTGTTTCTTCTAGAAATAGTCTTTTCTATTCTTCAATTTGTCAGCAAAGTATAAAAATCATGATTTCTATGGCTTTAGTTTTGATTAGGTGTTACAATTCTTCCACACAGACTCTCTTAGAAATGGGAGTTTCATCTGTTACCTTGTTGTAAAACTGATGTCTGATCTTAAAGTAGAGAACAGACCAACAAAAGTGATCGAGGAACTGAGAAAGTAAAATGTAAAGCAGGTGAAAGATTAGAATTTATGTAGTCTTAAAACTGATTGTTAAGAGGGAATTTATTGAACCTTATAAAAACCTCAATTGCATGCATAATGTCCCTGTAGTTTACTGTTTCCTTTAATATAAACTAAAGAATTTTAAATATGGAACAGATGGTAAGAAACACATTTTCCATACCGAGAATCATAAGTGCATCTTCCTGCAGAAAGGTTGTTGGAACAGTTTCTAGAGGGAGTGAAAAATTCTAACCTGTATTTTATCTGTGTGGAAAATACAGGTGGGAAGTTTTGACCACTGAAGTTTGTATTAATTTCTGAACTGCAGAAGTCACTTCTGCCTACTAGATCGGTTGGTGAGATAAAGATGCTCTGTTCTGGAAGAAATAAGAAATTGTTCGACAATTATTGCAGAACTGGACTGTGGTGAATGCTGAGGCATGCCTGGTCCCTGCAAAGCCAGGAGAAAAGGAAAAGATGCTTAGTAGAATCCAATGTGCAGTCTTTTGAAAGATAGTCTTTTTAGTTTCTCTTGCATATTTATATTTATATATTAAATAATAATTTTATAATTTCTCTTCTAGTATGTCTGAAGTTCCTTTCTAGCTATCCCCTAGGATTTCTGCATTTGCAGACCCTATTAGTATACTTGAGGCAGGCTTTTCTACACATGGAAAGTAATCTCTGTCTTTCTATACTTCTCATTCAAAACCATTGTTTAGATATATTTCTGGGGAAATTCACTGAAGAATTCTGCTGACTGATGAGCTCTACCATGGGGTGACAGGGTATGAAAAGAAGAACTTTTGAGAAGAACCTAAAGGTCTGCAAGATGGAAATGAAGCTACTCCTAAACAACTGTGTAGCCTGTGAAGGTAGGCAAATAGCTTCTAAGTTTGATTTAGTCCATTTATGAGTCAAATTCTTCTCTGGAGGTATCTTTCTCTCTCCCTTTACTATTACACAACTCCATGGCACAAAAACTTGTCAGAAAGCCCAATCCTGAGCTCATTTACAATGAAATTACCTCAGATTTATGTTACTGTAACCAAAAATTGAAATGGTAATAATCAATA
Organism: Psophia crepitans; assembly: GCA_013399095.1. NCBI lineage: Eukaryota > Metazoa > Chordata > Aves > Gruiformes > Psophiidae > Psophia > Psophia crepitans. Next base: position 107,917 of record VWZZ01007293.1, on the reverse strand, counting down.
CATTATTTCCAAATGAAATTTCAATCTAATTATGCTTCCTCTTATGTCAGGGTAAATCAAGAGGCTTTTGATAGTGATTTTGGTGGCTTTACTATGGATTTCTAACAGTTTAGTTGAGACTAATTTAAACTTGTATCTCAAAAACTGGTCTTGTATCTGTACTTTAAATAAAGAAGGATGAAGTATATCTCAGTGTCACATCCGTGTTGAGGACTGAATGACTAAGTAATTAGACTTAGATTTCCCTTTATTTAAACCATTCTTTAGTGACTTTCTTCTTTATTATCACTAGCATTGGATTATTTTGTAGAAGCTTGCTTTATAGACTGGTGTGCCCAGTGCTAGACACTCTACAAGCACAGAACAGATCTGAAGTGTGAAAAATACATGGCTTAAGACAAAAAATGGGTACAATCTTTATGTCTGTAGAAGTTAGACATAGGTAGACATGAATACCTCTTTTCATCCTTTGGGCTGGTTTAATGTAATATTGTCTCAGTCCAGAAATATATAACAATGTTAAAATGACACTATGTCTGTGGATGTATTGATGGAGCGTAGTCATTTGAACATAGTGCTGTCCTAACATGCTTATATCTCTTAAGGCATCTTGCCGGTTTGGAGCACGGACAAGGACACTGGATCTGTGTAGCCATCCATAAGAGGCATGCATAATGAGGCAAAGGCACTCAGCATGGAAGCCAAGACATATTCTCCACCTCTGTGGGATTATGGGAGTAAAGGATTGTGCTGGCAGAGAAGGAAGACTGAGTAGTGCCATTATGGACTGTCTTAGACAGAATGATCCATAAAGTAACATTGAAAAGTAAAATTCCTTAGTTTTATCTGCTTCCATCTGCAGCAATTCCCACTGTTCTCCTTTAATGCAAGTGCCATTTGCTTCCATGATATATTTCCCTTTTTTAGTCCCACTCCCTGTATTTATTAACCAGATAATCCATCTTTACCATACAGTCAGCTGCCATGAGTTCAAATCCTACAGGTTCTCAAAATGGCAATAAAGTAAAACTCTTTTAAGAGCCTCAGGATGGTGACTGGTTCCATAAAGCAGATTATTCCTGTCTAGGGTTTCCAGGAAATTGTTGTATTCCACTTATTACCTGTCTTTGAAATGAAAACATCAAGATAGTTTATCTCTGAAATGCTACACTCCACAGTATACGAGACCAAAAACTTAATAGCATCATGAATTTCATATAAAATAACAATACATTTATCCAAGATAGCTTTTTTCCTATTCCACGTCATGAAATCATAGTCAATAAACTTATACACCATTGCACCATATAAATGTATTAAAATCCTTGATTGACTGAACTAATCTTTTTTCAAAATAGGCTGTAAATAAATAAGCATGGTGCAGGGTACAAACCTTGGCTATACAGCTCTCAAGGAGAGACAAGTCCAGCCAGGTTCTGACATTTAAGAACAGTGTAAGTGAAATGTTAACGGGCAGAAAGCACTCTTGAGGAGGCCCACAAAGTGTGAGTAATCCAAGCAGTCCTTAATGTTCTTCCTATCTATTGACTATCTTTTGCTGTCACTTAGGGCTCAGCAATTACTTGGTCTGCAGCAGAGCTGCAGGGAGGTGTAAGTTTAAATTATGCATAGTCTTAAAAGTGCGGATTCATTCTACTAAATTTAGGTAACTTGCTGGGATGCTCGAGTTAGGAATCTGGTCATCCTAAGCTCGATAGTCAATGGAGAAAGACAGAAATCTCCAGAGGGCAATTCAGCTGTTAGGTCACCAGAATTACCCTCTGGAGGTCATTTTCCCACTACAATTACTACAGAGAGACCCTTGGGCAAAGCTTCTCTTCACTTAGGAACCTCAAGTTGGATTAATCCAGAGGTAACATTTTTCTCATGTAGTGAAACAAATAAGTTCACTGAAGTCATTGAGTTTGCACTGAGCTAAAATACATGTAAGTGAGAGAAAACCATCTCTGTCTATTTTAGGAAGTGGACATAACCATGAACAACTTGTTCCTTTCAGCTACTGAGGGCTGGACAGAGGGGAAAAATGACATGTTCACTGGACATAATTATTAGGATATTCCACTAATTAACTGCCAACTACTTCTTCGTGCTCATCTTAACATCTTTCCAAAAGCTCATTTCAGCCAAAACTATGCCTGTGACCCAGGTGCCTTGATGTTTTATCTCATTTCCCTGACCTCCAACTGAGCTGATGCTGCAATGGCATCTGAAGAGCAAATTAACCCCCCCAGCCTGCCCCCATATCAGCAAGAACAGAGCTCTCTGTGAAGCAAAACTAAGCAGCAAGCTCTGAGCCTGTGGGTTCAACAGCAAAGTTCCCATGGACTCCCCGGAGCCCAGGGTTTTGCTCAGTGACCCTCCAACAAACATAATCACTGCTGTCATTTTGTCTCTCTCCCACACTCGTTTGTCTGTAACGCTGTTTGTAATTTCCATGTTTTAGATTTTAAACATTTCATGTGGGGACCCTGCCTGAATATGTCTGTAAATCACCTATCACACAGCTCGTGCAGTAATACAATAATAATAATTAATTAATAATGGGCCTGTTTCTTAGAAGTGTCAAGAACTGGCAACTGACATTGATGTCAACCCCTCTCAGAGGAATCAAGTCATTAATAATAAATAACAGCAGGAAAATAATAATATCACATTCTGTTTTTTCTCACTGCTGTGATGATCAAATCTTTCTTTCCATTTGCTAACTACGTGCGTATAGATCAAGTTACATATAGGACACGTACCTGCACTCCTACTAGTCAACTGCCCTGCCCAGCTCTGGGCTGTCTTCAGGTATTTGGCAACTTAGTGAAATTTGCAGTCTCCACAGCCTGAAAACAATATATTTGAGGGACCAGAACTCTAAGCATCCTGCAAAATACTGATGTGAACGTTAATTAAGCACATAGCTAGTTATATAGGGTCATTTTAAATTTGTTTCATTTAACATCCAAATAAGCTTATATCCTTACCACCACTATCTTCTCTCTCTTCTTACAGTTTGGCTGCTTTCACGCGTTGAACTTCCCCCTTGTAAACCTGTGCATCCAACTGCCCGCAGATAACCTTGCAACCCAACCTAAGGCACTAGTGACGCAGGGAGAGTATTTGTTTCAGTGCTGGCCATGATGAACTTTCTCTGCTGCTACACAGAGGACTTCCTTGGAGGCTGTCAATCAATCATCTTTCAAGCGTAAAAATCACTTTTGTAACGAAGGGGTTATTATCCACATAATTCTCTGCTTTTCTTAACTGCTGTTTTTCAGAGTCCCTCATGTTAAGTTATTACATCAAAGTTGATTGAAAGCAGTTAAATGGTAATCACTTGATTTTTAACGTTGTTGGAATCTCAAAGGGCTGTGTTACTTGTAATTACAGCATTTTTCTTTACTTCGCTTTGAATCTTAGGAGACAATGCTTTCACCAGTATTCCTAGTTAATCTGCCTTTAGAATAGCTTTGTTTCTTCAGCTCATCAGTTTTCGGAACGCTAGCCAATAAAACACAAAACTGGGAAACGGCACAATAGTTCCTCTGTTATGTAGCAATATATATATATATATGTTGCCAAGACTGACTAAAACCTTAAGGGATTTCTGCATATTTGTTTACAAACACATGTGTGAATGAAGTCTCTGTGGTCTGAATTTTTAGAAGAATTGGCATTCTTACACCATGAAGAGCACAATTATCAGAAGAAAACCAGAAAGAACAAAAGAATGACATATATATTAGAAAGAACAGATTATAGCTATGGATATTGCATTAAATTTTGGCTTAGGATGTGCTTTACACTGCTTTTGTTGCACTTTATTGTGTTGCAAGGCCACTCAATTAATAACCCGGCATCCAGAGGGGAAGCGCCAAGTCTCACAGAGAAGGGATAATATGTGAGGGAGCCATGCTTATTCTTGGTAGCAATACAGAATTCAGTCCAAATTCAGAGTTGGATCGCTGGATCGTTGAAGGAGAAAGGGAAAAAAAATGGCATTTTTAGGCAACGTGTTTTTTTCTTTGGTAGCTAGGAATGCAGGCTCAATTTGAATGCCTAAACACAGACACGTAGTGACACTTTAGGTTCTTCTTGGCCACTTGCTGCACTCCTCATGGTCATGGACCTCTGGCAGGTCTCATGCTACCTCTGCTCACTCCTTGTCACCTTCTTGGTTACAGCAAGAAGATATTTCAAGAGCCATGGCAGCCAATATCTAGGCATTTGAATCCTATCTAGGGTACCTTTTTATGTAGAACAGAGTCTTATGATTTTTATGTGTTGCTTCAATCAAGAGATTATTCAGTTTCACAATAAATGCTCACATCTCAAAGCAGGGGTATCACTTGTTATTTTTGGAATGTGTGTGGGTACTAGATAGAGGAGTGGCTCTATCTGTGCTATTAGAGATTTTAGGAAGACTAAATGTGTTTTGTGGCCATTGCTGATATTGGGAAATTATATCCTTATGTTTGCAGATGTAGCATGTGCTAAACTGAAAACTCCACTGCAGAACTGGAGCTTAGGGTACATATACAGAGATCCCATTAAAAACAGAGGTTGTATTTTTTCGTTTTGATGTTCTTTAGCATGAGGATGCTGAAACATCAAATAATTATGTTAGTACATGAAATAATAATTTGTTTGTAGTGCCAAAATGTTGATTTAAAGCTTTTCAACTATTTTCTAAAGGCATGAAAGTCACAGGTATTGACAGCAGTTGAGAGTTAAAATTGATTCATTTGAGACGTATATGTGAAAACTCATGAACCTTATGTAGGTCTTACATTAACACTCACAAATTTTAACCTAGAACAAAAATGAATTCTCACATAAATTTAGGACTCTGCAAGCTCAATCTTCCATAATTACTGTTTGTTTTGTATTTGTTACCCACTTCATCAAAGTGCTGTTGGAGAGTTGCAAAAAGATGCCTGACTATTGCAGTTCTCAGACCATGTTTACATACACCAAGAGTTTGAATCTGTGCATTTTATATTAAGCAGGTATTTGATAGGAGGCCTAGGTATGGTATCTCTTGGAGGGGGAGCCAGAACTCCATCTACCCGTCCCCTGCATAATGCCTTTTATGAAGGGTTGGAGTTGTGGCACTCAATTTCCGGCCTAGTGAAGCCTGGATCTGTCCTCAGGTCACCTACTCTTTATAGGGCTTAGATAGGGCTTAATTCTGAAAAACAGATTTTAACTCCTACCTGTGGAGTCCTGTTTTTTGTAACTGAGAAGAAATTTTATACTTTGAATTTCTTCAGGACAATTTCAGTATTATAGGATATATTAAAATATATCTGTTCCAACACTTTAAGCTACACTAGTAAACAGGAAATCAATTTGTTTTGAAATTATATCTTTATAGCTCATTGCATTACACTTACTTTAGTAGGTTTTTAAGGAGCTATGGCATTCACTGTGGGGGAAGAGCTGTTTCTCACCTTCTGGTAGATACTTTCAGTAGATATTAGATGAAAATGTGCATTCGATGTCACTGTAATGTTCCTGACAGTAATGCTTCCAGTGATGTCTATCCAGACATGATTTATCACTATGGGGCTATTTTAGGACGCTAGTCAATGCTGCATCTTTGAACCCCACAAACATTCTTATGTTTGTATACACCATTGGTTGTGTAGGTTTTTAGGGGAGGGAGAAGACTGAAATGACTTAATATAAATATGGGAGAAAATATTACTATAATTCCCCTGTTTTCAGTGAATCTTTTGTAACAGTTTGGGTACTATGAACTCCCATGCTGTCTTTTTTTTTTTTGCTTCCCCAGCTGTAAATCTGTTTCCCTGGATGAGATTGTACCTGACTCATTTGTACCAATGGAGACAGACAGAAAAAAGCTTCATGCCTCGCACTCAGATGAACCCAGCTAACTGAGTGTAGGTGATGACAACAGTTGTGTCAATCATTGCAGTGCAGAAGAGCAAAAAGGTATATGGTGTCTGCTGCACCTACAGAAAGAGTCTCTAGTGTACTACAGCCAGTATCAGTGTTGGAAGACGATGAGACTTGTCACTGGTGCTAAGCTGATCTTTGACTTTTTTGTAGGCACAGCAAGGGTGAGCTGTGAAAACTGAATTACCTTCCTGATTATATTTGATATAGGATACAAATGCAGACCAGCTGTAATGAAGACATAGTAGAATTAGTGACTTTTTTTTTCCAGAAACTTTGCTAATGGAAACTTTGCTATAGAATACATCCCTTCCCTTGGCAACAGTTGTCCTCTAAACCCCTGGCTCTGAAACTGAATATGAAGTGTTTGCCCATGAAATATTGCTGAATTATGTTTTTGTGTTCCCAAACTGTTTTACTCTCTCCCCCAACAACAGCTGTCCTTGAAAAAAAGTAGCTCTGATTGTGGGATGCTATATTCTCTTGTGCTTCATACATTTATACACAAAATGCTATTTAATTTTTCTTATCCAGTACTTCAGTGAGACTTCTGGTGTGACTAAGGACTACTTGCATAAGTAAGAGCTCTTGGGATCAAAGGCTTTAAAATATGCTGCTCTTCTTAAGTCGCTGGTGGCAGTCAGTGAGTAGCACACACAAAAAAAGACACAAAGAACTGCTTATGAGCAAGCCTCATTTGAAAGCAGGTGCTGTTGTAGTTATCCAGCAGAAGACTCAGTTCACAAGTTGTCCATAGACTACAGAAGAAAGAAGGTTTAATATAAAAGGATTGTCTCGTTGACCCAGCTTGATCTGTGTTTCAAAGGCAAGGCTGAAAGTGTACTACAATGAGCTTCACATATTGATCAGTACAAGGAAAGAATGACATAGCTCAGCCCATACCATTGTCCTTTTTTTACCTTTTATCTCCTGCCCCTACTTCTTTCCAAGGTAAAAAGAGTTGCAATTAGTTCATTTTAAAGGGATTAGACTTCCTACTCAACATCTGGAAAAGCTGCTGAGAAATCACAGGTATCCTGGAGAGGTTTATTTTTCTTTATGCATTTTATACTTTACGCAGCAAATAATTATTTCTAAAAGAAGAGGAGGCAAGAAAGAGAAGTAGAAATATTTTTTTATTTCCTCTTCTCCATCTCTTATGCACACATATATGCATGCATGCACACACACACACTGACACACGCTCGTTTTGCAAACCGAAACAGACATCACTGTGAATAATCTCTCAGCTCCTCATTTTCCATTTTTGTAGGGTTCATGAAATCAATTTAAAAAGACTAACAACAGACTGTTTTCCCGTGAGTCAAAACTAATTTTCTGATATGAATGAAGGAGTTCTATACAGTGAATAGTGTGGAGTATTCAAAAAAATTTAATGACCTAGATTTGGATGGTTGTATTACTCATGAGTGGCAATGTATGAATTATATAGGTCAGCCTCAGCAAAACCAGATGTCTTAGCTAGAAAAGTCCCAATTACAGAAACCAGAAAGAGGAATTATGTCTTATAATTGGTTTGTAAAAAATCTCTGATGGAGCTGTTGCCTTGTTATTAAAATGGCTGAAAGTTGACTCAACCAACCTGTACGTATTTGTTCACCCAGTGGAGTTTGCGTCACCCACATTAGGTCCCTTAGACAATGCAGAAGAACAATCAATTAAGCAGGGGTTGCCCCAAAGCCAGCATTCTGAAGCCTTACTGTCAAAGACACTTCCTGGAAAACGTAGTTAGTTAGTACAATTATATTGTCTACATCTGGAAGAAGAAGAATAAAAAAATGTTTTAAGCCTTGTTTGCATTTATCAAGCTGCCCTGGGCCTCCCAGAGCTGCTTCCTGCTGTGGAGGATGCCCAGGTCTTTATCCTCCCTGTGAGTTTGACAGAATATCTTTGAAGGACTAAGAGTAATTCAGGCCTTTACAACTGCAGTGCAGGCAAACGAAGAGGCACCATTACACTTTTATGTTCCCAAAGTCTAGTATGAAGTCACCATCTGAATCAATTTTTTGGAATAGGTTCAGATTTTCTTAGACAGGGGCAAAAATTAAATTAAAATCTTCTAAGTCTGAAGTAGTGTTCCTGGTAGGGCTGGTAGATCCTTATAATGCTTGAAAGGATGGTAGACAGAAAACTCTTCAGAGTAGTCAAGGCTAATTTGTGCTGGTCATGCTTAAAAGCAGAACTTTGGGTGCCAAAGGAACATTGTGTGTGAAAACATGAATGGTTAAAAAGCCAGAGGACTATGTGTACCTTCTTGTCTGTGTAGCAACTAAGTGGACAGCTGACGGACTTGCATTTGGAGAAGTGCCAGTGGCCATGAGACATTTATACCTTTTCTAAATCACTTTGTGGAGCTATTGCCTGGTTAAAAGTAATCCAAGACTCTATAGAAAGATGTCTCCATTTATGAAAATACTGCCCTTTCCATCTGTGTTTTCATGTGTGGTAAATGTACCCATCCATGTCAAAAAGATCTTTTCCATACATGAAAAAAATTGATCTTTTATTTGGAACCCAGGACCTGAATTAAATGCTTTTTCATTAGGGAGCTTGGGACCCCCTTTTTTTTTCAGTGCCATATAGCTTGGGTTCTAGGCCTGCAGGCCCACCAGCCTTTGGACATGAAAGCTGTTACTTTTCCATTCATAATAATTTTATTTGGCTTATTGCTTGCAAGAAAAACAAAGCTATGCATTTCAGTCATTATAAAAGGCCATTATTAATTTATTCCTGTTGTGCTAGAACTTGATAGTCTGTCTGTGTTCTTAAAATGCTTTTGTATCTTGTTCTTTGTTATCTCCTAGGCATGTAATTTAATTAACGCATGTACACTGCTTTGAAGACGTAAAGAGATATAAGAATGCTTAAAGTGCCAAATTAAGACTTTCACGGGTGAAACCATGGGGCAGCAGGCAGAAAGTACAGCATACAAGCAGCAGTGCTTGAAGGTAATTACTCCTGCAAGGAGCAGGAGCAAATATAATGCCCCAGAATTGCTGTGGGGAATAAAAAAACAGTGTCAGCCATTGAAAAAGAACCTGGCTTTTGCAGCCATCCAGTGATCAAGAGTCAGGTGCCTGCTGCTATTCAATTCTCTAGTTCCCCTTTAAATATGATGGATTATTTCTCATGGTAACTTCGCCATGCAACCCTGGGAATGGGGAAGGAAGGTACCACAGGGGAGAATAATACCTAGCAATTTAGACCTGTATTCTGCCAAATGTTAAAACCGGAAGAAAAAGGATTCATTAAGCTCATGTGAATAAAGTTAAACAGATTCATGCCTGTCGGTAATGGATAGGCTGTGTTATATCATCTTGCTTAGTCAGGGGTACATCTTGTCAGAGTTATTTTGCAATGTAAGGTCATACATAGCAAAATGACTTTCGGACTACAGTTGGATCAATAGCATCAGTCTTGTAATACTACAATAAAATAACACAGTGCTTTACGTACGGGTGTGCAAAGAGCTCAGATGAGAGCGATAAACTGGCTGTTGAAAGAAATTTCTGGACTTGAGACTCAGTGGCTTTCTGATAGTTTACAGTTGTTAGAAGCCAGTTTTATGCAGCAAAGATGGAGTCAGTTGCCTCAACACAGACATCTAGCGCCATTTGAAGTGCTGTATCTAAACCTGGGCTAGCAGATATGGCACAAGCGCTGTGGGAGACACATGCTTTTCCAGAGCAGCAGCTGAAGCTCAGGAGAGCATTGATCTGCCAGTCCTGCCTGCCAGCCCTGCATGGATGTTAGAAGATAGTAGGATGTTTCAGATAACATTGGCTGCCCATGTTTATGCAACCGAATCCCATCCATGCAGTCAACTGCCACCGTTTGGCATTGGAAAGAGTGATAGTGTCATGGCTTCTATTCAATTTCCATGTCATTAATCTCTCTTCTTCTGGAACCTTTGCGTGCAGCACACATCAACCCAATACCAACTGTTACTTACAGACTACATTTTAAAAGTTAGATGTTAGCTAAAAGAAAATAAAATCGCTCCAATGCATTTTTCAGGTGGAATTCCCTACCAAAGACTAGGTTCATCCCATTTAGGTTTTATTAAGCACTGTGCAGTTGTCATGACTTATGGCACCTCGCCCCAAAGACCAGCCAAATCAACACTAATACCATCTTGTAGATTAATACAGGAAAAGCACTTATTTTGTCTCAGCTGGAAATTGTTCTTTGTGAGTTTTATTGTGATCTTAAAATCTGTTACCTGGTGTGAGAACATTTTCATTTGTTTATATGTGCTTTATCTTGTTTCGAGTGGAGGTGGGAAGGAATCAATAAATCAGCATACTTATCACTGACTGACAGGTTCACTTCTGACGGGTTTTATCTTGCACATGTTTATTATATTATTCACAACAGGATCCCTATTATGAAGTGGATGAATGCTACTGTTCATTCAAAACAGATGCACATTAAGTGACAGTCACTGAGTCATTGCCTTTTATATGTCAAGGAAAGCAGTACAAAGTTGGCTGTCACTTGACACAGTTACATCAGTCAATTTGCACAGGATAGCTATCCTTTAATACCAACAATGGCATCTTAATGTCTACTGCATAGCTTGCTGTTGCCGTGCGGTCCTACCTCGGTTTTGCTGTTGCTTTTGTTATTTTTACAAGAGCCACCAGATATCGTGAACCAAAACTCATTACCAGCTTTCTTAGGTTGCCGTGCTGTCTCTCTCTCTACTTCCTTTTCTGATAAACAGTGAACAGGCAAAAGGGTTCATCTTTTATACAAATATGTAAAGCTCTGTTGCCACTAGTCTTCCAGTTTTGACTTTCGCTCTAATTGCACTGGGAAAACAATTTACAGATTTTAGCTTTTATTCCCTCTAGAGATGTGTAAATTTTCAGATTCAATCATTATAATGACGAACACGTGTTGCAGAAACATACTGAAAAGCAGCATATACCTGTCAGGGAAATGTTTTTTTCAGTATATCCAAAGAAAATCTATCCTAATCACTGTATCCATTTTTCAAAGGCAACAGAACAACAAGACATTTCTAGAATTCCAGTTAATGATGACAGCTGAAAGATATAATAGTGTGTGAAAAAGCCTATATGTAAAGTCACATTTATCTTTTTATTGCTAGTTCAGTGTATCTTGTATATTCTCTTGATGAGCCTGTGTAGTCTTAGTTTCTGTAGAGGCTTGAATGAAATTAGAGGAATTGCTGTCATGTTGTTATCAGCAAAAAGTTTAGATTTTTCCAGAAGAAAGTCCTCTCATGCCAACATATTCGCATTTACAAAGCTCTGCTTTGCTGTCCTGTACACGACTGAAATTTGACTCTAGCAGTTCATAGAATTTAGTTTCTTTTTTGCTTCTCTCGAAATAAAAAGAGCAAATGCATGTACATGATCTAAAAGTAATCCATCTATATTGCCTACTGCCTGAATAGGTTGACTAATGATAACTGATGATTATCTGCTTGGAAAATAATGGGCAAATTTCCCTTGCTGTAACTTCACTGACTTCAGGCTGCACTGTGTTTTAATTATAGTATGTTCAAACCAGGCTCAACAAAGAACTAGTAGATGTGCTAAAGGGAAAAATCCTCCTTCAGTCGGGTGTCAGACTATTACTATTATTTATTTAAGTGCTTCTAACGTGACAGTCTTGACCTACTTGGTCTTTTCTTCTGCTAATGGCTGTGAAATTGAAACAATTCACTTGGCATTTTAGACTGTCATTAAAAAAAATGCCCAAGAATGCCAGAATGGAGACATTTCTTGCCCATTTATGTCACTACAAGCTGCTTAAAAGAGTTGCTTTGCTGCACTGTTCGCAGTGAAGAGGACATAAAACCCTCTTGCGACAAATTATTGTACTCGGAGTACAAAACCAAGGTAAATTCATTTTAGCTGCTCCGTGATTAGTGGTTTTTGAAGATATCAGACAAAATCTTTAACCTTAACATCAGTGGAAGGTTTCTTTTTCAACAGGGTTATACTTGAACTCATGGTGCCCCCCATCACGTTTCTTTAAAAAATCATGGATTGTCAGTTCCTGCAGTGAGAAACTCAGCCGATGCAGTATGAACATGGAATAGCGCTGGGGTGTCTTGTCGTTGTGAAAGTGCGCTTGGGGAGCTGTACAGAGTAGTAGAGAAAGGAGCTGCAGGTCCTGACTCCGACGTGAATTTCATTTGGGAGCTTTAGTAGGTAATTTCTTTTGCCTCTCTCTCCTTTTTTTTTTTCTTTTTTCTTTTTTTTTAAATTTGTAGTTAATTTACACTTTTAAATTTTCTCCTTTCAATGAAAGTGATGCTATTTTGGGGTTTATTCAAGTATTTGTCCAGTGCTTTAATGATGAAAGACACAATGTAAATGCTATCCGAAGTGTATGCAGAGCCACAGAAGCAAACATTAACAAGCAAACAGTCTTCAAGGATACTGATGTAAGGCAGGGACAGGAGCATAGGTGCTAAAATTGCTCAGAAGTGCAAGGAGCCATATGGGAGGCATCTGTACACAGAGAAAGCAAGGACAGACTCCTTATGCAGCTACTCCCAATTCCCCTTTTGCTTTTAGCATCTCTTCAGACCTCCCCACCTTCCTCCCATTGCTTTCCTCCCACCTCATCCTCTCTGTTCACCAGGTTCCCACTAACCAGGACAACTGCAGTCTTTCTCCAACTGCAGGCTTGCAGCTGGCATTGGCTCCTCCACAGCTCCCTGCCTCCTTTCCCAGCCTGTTCGGAAAAGCAGTCTGAAAAGGATTTATGCTCTTGGCAAAAGAGCGTGGAGAACAGGGAGGGAGGTGCTAAGCTACTGGAAAACAGAGGAAGAGGCCTCTCCTCAGTGACAACCCTTCCTCTCCAGCCCCTCCAGCTGCAGATCACAATTTCTTGCTCCCCAGCAGCCACCTCGCTTTCTGTTGCAGCTCACGAGCAGGTGGAGGAGGATGAATCCAGCTTGATGCTCACACAGTTGCTCCCCATTTGCTCCCTAGGTCCGTGGGCTACTGGATGGAGAATGGTGGTGTGCATCCTCACATATTCACTTGTCCAGCAGGGCTGAAGAATTTAGCACAAGGTGCAGAGGGCTGAGCATTATTCCTTTTAACAACCTGAAATAATTTTTCAATTTATTCAAGCTGTCCTCTCTGCAAGTAAACTGAACAATTAAAGGGCATTCACTTATTTTTCATGCGCTGAAAGTATGAATTTTTCATTACATTCCAATTCACTTTTTTTCCCCCAGCTTCATTAACTGTCTAGTGTGAACTTTATTGTCTACACATTCATATGCTTTAAATAGCTGTTGTGTTTGCGGGAATATTTTCCAGACCCTGCCTTCTCTTCCTCTCTGCACAAGTCTTGTTATTCTCTGAAAGGGAGAAGAGAAAGAAAGGGAAGAATAAATAATAATCAGAAAGCATGTTTCTTTTCAGGCAGCAGCACTCAGCGCTCGGCTGCAAACCATGCTGTGTAGGATCTTGTAAAGCTTGACTGGAATCATATTATCATATTAAAAATTTGTATATCTCTTCCTTCCCCCCCTACTCCCTGCCCGTAGAATTAAGCAAAACATGGATTTAAAGGGGATTTTGCTCTGGCAAACAGCTGTGTTCTCTGCTAACGTTACTCTTTCTGCAGAGCCTCAAAGATGTGAGTTTTTAAGACCTTATTAAAGACATAGTTGGAGCAAACAGACTGGCAGTGTTACGGCCCTTTTTTCTGAGAAAGGCAGGGCTTTTCAGAGACTCCTCCGAAGGCGTGTAATGAAAACCGTTTGGGAGATATCCCCATCGCGAATGCCCAGCTGCCTAACTCAGATCTATCGCAGCAGTTCAGGGATGAAATAGAGAGTGACCTGACCTGATTAAACCTTGACAGCGCCCCGCTACCAGCAGTGTGCACGGCCTAAGTGCCGCCCCCCTTCACAAGCGTGCACGCGCGCTGTTAATGTCTCGGGCTGTGTTTACAAAGTCATTGAAGTCAGCGTGGTGTTGGACGGCGGCAGGAGCAGTCTCGTCCAACCTAACGCACAAAAAGACTGTCACACAGGAGGAGACAGATTACATTTAGTTGCAGCGTAGCTGAGAAAGTGGACTATTAACTTCTAATACAGCCCTTTCTTTTTTCTCCCTGAAAGCTACAGAGGCGGCATTAAACCTGTGGCTGGCAGAGAAAGCGAGAGCAAGCAGGGGTGGATTGGTGAGGTCTCAGGTCAGGGTGCTGCGTCATGCGTGCAGGCCTTCCCTCTGGAGCCAGCGACTGCTGCCCTCTGGCCTTCTCCACCTTTCAATGCTAATTCTGTAGGGGCTCGTCTCACTCAGACACGTACGTACCCCTTTGAAAGCCTAGCCCTGCGTGCCAGCAAGTGGGGAGAAGAAGAAAGAAGGTGACGGTGCTGAGATTTTGGCATCAAATGTTTTCCTTTTGGCTGTTTAGGGTGATGGCTTCTGGCTAATTAGGGAGCACCAATGCTACAAGGACTTGGACTCTGTAAATTCAGCACACTTGTTCTGGGGCTGCTTCAATCTTGATTTGGGGCTGCTCAGTCTCTTAATATGTGCCTGAGAGTTACTGCCTTTTATTGTGTATGGCTTAGTACTATACTTAGGTAACCACTTCTGAAGTTTGACAAAAACCCAAAGAATTGATAAGATTTGTTCCTCAAATGGTCCCTTTTCCATTTATTAGATGTTTCATAGTACTGATTCACACTTTAATGTCTCTCAGGAGGGAGATGGAGGGAGCATGTAATGACCAAAGCAAAGCCATCCTAAAAATACTGGATTTGTTTTGGACCATCTAAATCCAAGTAGTACAAACTTCATCAGACTTTAAGCACCTGTCTCTGGTGGCACTTCAGAACAGCAACCTTCAACCACATACCAAACCCTGAAGTCAACTCAGCTCGTTTGGGACAACATTTCCTAGCGTCTGGAACAGATAGTCTGAATCAAATTGTTCTAAATGATATTTAAAAAGTAGAAAAGTTTGAAGAAAAATAAATTTGTGATTCGTTATCCTGTCATAGCAATGTTTTAGTAAGTTTCTGACCCAAGTCCTCCTCCTAATCTAAGGTCCACCAAGTAAGGGATGGCAGAAGGTGACAGTCACATAGCAAAGTTGCTGACTTTTCAGATATTTACACCGGCATTATCTTTTCTTGCTTGCTTAAATATCACTTGCTTTTTTATATGGGGTCTCTGGAATTTAAAAAGTGTCTCTCATTTGCCAGGATTTAATCACATTTTATGAGGATCATGGTTCCAATGGAGAGAAATCGTACATTTTGGAGTAATTCAATGAAGCTTTGGAGATAGGTCTATAACAAAGTATTCACTTGTTACCTTTAATATTTATATTACCCCCTAGAGACATCAGCTGAGATGAGAGTCTGCAGTGACATCTCATCTTATCTGTTGGAGGAGACGAGTTTTAAACATTTCTGATGAAAATGGAGGGTTATTTTATAGAAAAATACCAAGCCTGTAGAAGTTAGAGGTAGAATGAGGCACTGAATCCAGGTCTTCTGAGTCGTGCTTTGCAGACATATTATTCCCGTTCAGATGTATAAATAGACCCTTTTCACTCAATGTGTAAATTCTCTGAGAACCTTAAACAAGCTGGTATTTCAAAGTCTGATTCCACATTTCAGAGTGAATGTGTGATAAAGAGGGGGAGAGAATGGGGAAAAAACCCCACCCCATGTCATTAACTGGAAGAGTTTACCTCTGACATTCGGGGAACCTGTCTCTGACTCAAACACTGCCATGAATGAATGAATATATACGATTTAGGCCAGCGTTGGGAAGCCTATTTGTATCACGGCGTACGGTGAAATGAGCAGTCTCCTACGTGCACTCATGGTGGGACCAGAAGAGATTTGTGAGAGCGTCATTCTGGCCAATGCCACTCATGCAAGGGCCCTGCCTGCTGCAGGGCTGAGCGCTCGCTGTCCATTGGGATTGATCTGTGCAACCGTCACGGGGCAATACTTTTTTGTTGTTTTGTTTTCAGTTGGGTTGCTCAGACGTAACTAAGGGCAAAATTTGGGCTGCAGTACATTTATTACTGGAAATGATGCGTGTTGTGGAAAGAAGACTTTTTTTTTTTCTTTTTTCCTAGCCCAGGTTGAATCTGCAGGTTGGCAGTTGGAACAAAAACATCTTCGTGTGCAAAATTAGTGAATTTCCCTCGGGTATCTCAGGGGAAAATAAGTATGGAGCCCCTCAAATCCAGAAGCTGTTTTTACAAAATCAGTTTCAGAGCAGAAACACTCTTTAACCCTAAACTGGCATAAAAGACCACGTCAAATTACACATACACAGTCTGAATATGGAAGTTGTAGTCTAATTGTTGGATATAAGCTTGGCTGCCTTTGAATTAACAGTTAAAGCTGTATTCATTAATCTGAACAGGGAAGAGCAGGCAGACTGTCACAACATCCCTCAGTTCAGTAGTCATGCAGAGCAGGTGAGAGCATGCTAGCCATTTACAGAGTGAAGCAGCTGATCTCCATCAGTCTCTTACTTAATGATGAAGAGAAAAAGGCAACCAACTGCAATATCCAGAGAAAGATTTCTGGTATATCTGGAAGTCCAGAGTCTCAGTAGAAAATCTACAACTTAGAATTACCCTGAATGATTAGTCTTAATGTTTTTAAATACTTTACCAACTCAAGAACTACTAAGGACACAATTCATAAATGTATTATGGTCCATTTGCTGTACATACAGCTTCTGGGGGAAAAAAAAATCCTTTTAGAAAAAAAGCATGAAATTCACTACTTTTGAGGAAAGCACTGGGAATGAGAATGCCAGTTCAGAAAGAAAAGGAACTGACCCCAAACTAGGAATGAGGTAAGGTGAGATGCAAATTTTCTCCAAATGGGAGCTGATGAAGGGAACAACTTGGGTTCATAAAACTGGATTGAACCCAATGTTAGTGCCTACTGAAACCTTCACTCCCTCTATATCTTTTTTTTTTTTTTCCTTTTCCTGTTTAAGAAACAGGTTAATGGTTTTGCCACTGAGAAATCTGGATATTTATCTTATAGGTAGCTTTTTTGTTGAATGGAAACTGGTATTGAGTACGAACAGTAACATAAAAGCTCTGACAAGTCTTGCTGGGATAACTTAAGATGTTACTATTCTCGGTTGTCTGTCCTACATCTCTGCCAGAGGATGCTACCACCATCATGGAAGTTGGTATAAAGGAATTGCTGGCATTTCACCTGCTCTGCTTTACATTCTGTCATTTTAGTTAAATGCACCTTCATCAGCAGTGTGAGCTAAAAGCAGCTAGGCTAAGATATTTAAGCTGGGCTTCTTTTTTTATTACTTATTTATTTTATTTTTAAAAGCAGACTTTATTGCTGAGGTGGTATCTGCCAGCAGAGAGGTAGGAGTTGGAGGTATTTGAGTCAACAACGTTTTAAACACAGCCAGACTTCTAACAGCTATCACATAAAAACCCTAGGCTTTTTTGTTTAGTTTTGCTTTGGTTTTGCCTCGGTCTTACTTACTGACAATATGGAGTGGGACGCAGCAGAGGCAGCAATTCTGTAGATAATCATTGTGAGAAGGAGCATTCATCTGAAAGAAATTAAATTGTTTCTGCAAGTGTGTCTCAACTGGAAGTGTAGTCACAATTGGAAACAGCTTGTAAATTGCTGATCATAACAGTCTTGTAAACATTACTTCTGAGTGGTCTGTGCTGATGCAAGTTGCTTGTCCACATCACCTGGGACAGGTCTTCAAGCGACCATTTCATTATGCTACCCCTGATTCTGTGAGCTAAAGCAGCATCTTTCAAAAGTGATACAAACAGCGAGCCCTAATAAAACACATAGTTGTTTGCAAGTTTCCCACCTGGATGTTCCTAGTTACCTAATCAGGGACTCTGGGCAGCACGAGCTGCACCATACCTCTCATGTTTTTGTGCGAAGCTCACCTGGGAAGAATCCAGAATAGTGGTTGAAATTACATGTACTAAAAGACAGCTCTTGGCTATGAGATGAGGAGTGAGAGATCTCACACAGGGCAAAGTAAGTGGGATCAGCCATGTGGAATCACCATTTCTTCAGTACAAATTAAATATTTTCTGTCTTCATTTTCCTTTACAAGAGAGGTTTTGTAAAATTTGATCTCACTGACAGAACTTAGTTTATAGTTTCTCGCTGTAGCTGGATCTGGATAGCCTGGAGATAGACATTATATGAAAGGAAGGAGGTTTTCCAATCTATCTGAATAAAGCACTAGTGAAACTTTCATGAGAAAACCTATGCTCCTTCATAAGAAGTTTGGGTATATCTCAGAAGGACTGCCTGTTTCTGAATGTGGAAATGACATAAGTAATATACACTATCCTATTTTCTGTTTTGAGATTAATAGCCCACAGTCAACATGTAGCCTAAGATCTATTTTTGCACACAAAAAAAAGACACCCTCTTGCATGAAGCATGAGGCATGAATAATCTTGCTTTTTGATTATTTTTTTTCTTGTGCCTAGTGGCATAGAATTCCCTTTCCTAGCTGTAAAAAAAATATTGAGCTGTGGGACAGATTTGTTACTGATGCTGTGCCATAGTTAGTCTGGAATACCTAGTCTCCAATATCAGATTTTGTGGACATTGGATCCACCTAATCACAGATGTGTTGTTATTTTCTCTATGACTTTCCACGAATATCAGCTAAAACCAGATTTATCTGTACTTGTCATGGAATGCAGGTCTGTGGTGTGCAGAAGACTATGCCATCTGAACCACATTTCACTACAGCAGCTCCCTGGCTCCTTATATACTGCCACCAAAAATTCATGCTTATCCTGATACTCAGCCAAGCTGAATGCTGTATACCTTGAGATGCCTGTGACAAAGTTCATCTTCTAAATACCCATTAGGTATTTCAGGATATCAGTACTTTGGCAATATAAATTCCTTGAATTAAAATTAGTAATTTAAATTGTAAACATTCCTAGTGGAATGAAAAAAAGTAAAGGATCAACAAAATGTTGTGTACTTGTTAAATTTGTAAATGGATTTGATTTAGATTTTTTCATACTTGTTTATATTTCTTGTTTAATTTTTTTGTTCCAAAGCCAACCTGGGATTTAGAAGTCTTTGTGCATTTTCTGACTTTGTAACAACCATTTTTACTTTGGGCTTGCACGATGCCATTGTGTCTGAAGTGTGCTGACTGGAGCAGTCTTCACACCGTGAAGACAAGAATGGTGAGTATGTCAGGATCTAGATAAATATAGCCTGATGCATTTGCTAGTCTTGTGAAATACTCTTATTTTTCTGTGTATGTGCCTTGGTCTCCATTACACTTCTGCTCTAAGAGTACTCACACAGCTCATCTATGAATTGACAACATGAAGAAAAAAAGAGAAAGCAGCGCATGTGCTTATTCATTTTGAAAGTAAGAGGTGAGTTAATTTCTTAAGTCAAAGCCTAGGTGCTCAGCTGTACATCATATATAATCTTCATTAATCTACTGCAACAGAAAAGGAGCAGAGTAGTGAACCATACTTACTCAAAGCTCAGATACACTTCTTGAGCATAATGACTGAACGCAGCATTTAGTGCTCCCATTTGTATTCCTGTCTGCTAGTTGGAATGTAGGAAAAAGGGCTGGGCATGCTTACATGAAGACAGATGTGTAAGCACCTGCTTTGGGTATTGCATGATTTAGAAAAATGGCAAGTGATGCCAGTGGTATTAGTCAGGTCTTTACATGTATTCCCACGTAATTTTTAGAGATCTAGAAGCAACATGTTGGTACAGATTTTGATTTGCAGACCGAATGGCGAGAGGATGATGGATCCCATGCTGTGCTTGGACACAGTTCCCAGCTCCCTCCTACTCTGTGAGAAATGACTGCAATCATAAAGCCACCATATAATGAAGACTTCAGTAGAAGCAGGAAACACTACCACACCAGGAATTTGCAGGACATCTGGTAAATCAACAACATTATCACAAACATCATGGCCAACAGTCTGAGCTGTAGCAACAGTATATTCATTTTCCAAATGTTCCAACAGAGAAAGCTACTCATACCATTCCCACTCTACACCAGATGGTTGATTGGTAAGCCAATATTTTCTCTATACACAGAAGCTTACTCTTCCATCATTAGGAAAAATTTTGCATAGGGACCAGATATTTTATTAGAGACAGGATTTTCTCTGGCCCATGTTCTACTGAAGAAGTACATATACTTACAACATGCACACCACAACATGGGCAACTGCAGGATGCTGGAAGAAGTGTCTCGTTCATTTATTCTGCTGCAGTCCACAGACATATGATAAACCTCTGTAACAAACTATCCCCTTTTTATTTTGAATGATAGTTAACATATTTTAAGTGAACTACAATGCACTAAATTTTATTAAATGTGACACAATATCAAATCCATATGAAAATAAATCAGTCTGTAATATAGCAGTGTCAGAGAGCCAGAAAACTAGTCTAGTGATATAATAGCTCAGGCTATTCCTTAGTGGTATGATAATTTAGGCTCCAAGTGATTAGCATAGCACAATTCCTAGTGCCTTAGTCAAGCAAAACTATGTTCAAAATCAGTGAAAGTTTTGCCTTATTGAATATGTACTTCAGATAAAACTTGAGAATAGAAAGCTGAACTGACTTTGTGTGTTGACTTTGCAAAGTGCTCTCCAAATTGTAATAGTGACTTTGCCTACAGAGAGAGAAATTCTTGTGTTACTAAGACTTGCAGTCTTGCTATTAGTCTGATAATAAAGGTTTTGATGTAAACGTTCGTCTTTCTTCTGTTTATCTGTGTTATAGCTGTAGTTGTAAATCACTGGATGGGTTCCTAGCTCCATTAATGCAAGCTTTGTCAAATGTCTTATAAAAAGCAGGAATTTTCTTAAAGGTGTACCAGTCTGATTTTTTTTTCTTCTATAAAACTGAAGATAAATACAATATTTATATATGATGCAGGTGGTATATGGGCTATGATCATGACTACCTGGTATACTTTTTAAAACGCTAGATTATTATTTCCTTGCAAATTCAACAAACTCTTACTGCTTGACCCTGGTATTTCCATGACTAGTGTGTATGTCAGGCTTATGTTTTTGAGGAAACGTCAGCAGCAATAGTAAAACTTCTGCAAGGGGCTAAGAAAATATGTTCCCTGTTATTTTTAAATTCTCCTAGAGTTCATCAGGTGAATTTTAGTACTATATTTGAGGAAAGGTTTGAAATTAAGCAGCGAGATTAGCCTAGATGTTGGGAATGTGCCATCATCTTAGTTCTACATCCAAAGAAAATTCAAGAGAGACTTGGGAGAGATTGAAAGCTACATTCTCTGAAGCGTCCACAACCTGTGAGCATTATTGATCGAAACATACAGAAGGTGAGTTGGATTTTTCCTAAAACTGCTCTTTTTAGCAGTTAGAAGTGGCAGGCTGGTCATTGGATCTGGCTAATGTAGTGATATATTTCAGTCAGCAGTCACACACTTGTGTGTGCGCACTCAATAAAATATCTGAATGGACACCTAATGCACATTTTACTCAGAACCTATGCTTCCTTTCAGCTTTCCAAAATTTTCAGCTTTTCCACTTCATCTCTTTAAACCCTGATTGCACAAAGCCATATCCATGTGCTTAACTCAGAAACACTAATACCACTGAAGCCAACAGAACTCATGTATGTAAAATTTTAAGTATGTTTGCAGGACTTAGTATTAAACTTTAAGCCTGTGATTTCTGAATTTGGAAGTCTAAGAGCTTCATGACCTTTCAGATGTGGATTATCCTTATTTTCTACGGAAATGGTGCTGAACATACTGCTTGTGCTTAGGAATAACTGAGGTTCTCTAGGGGAACACTGGCCTCCTTTGGATGGATGTGTGGTATTTCTTTGGTTGCAAAAGATGACTAACAGAGACAACACAGAAGACTCTCCACATTGGATCAGTCCAGACATAGTTCAAATCCTGGTCTCAATAAAGTAAATGGCAGCTCTGCCATGTGACTTTAACTGTCAGTGAAGAGAAACGACTGTGTAATTGCTAAAATCTGATACTGAGCTGGTAGCAAAGAGACTGCATTTCATGGTTACAGAAATGTTTGGGGGTTTTTGTTTGGGGTTTGTTTGGTTTTTTTTAAACACAAACAAAACAACGGAAAAAGGCAGGCCAATATGTTAAAACAGGATTTAATAGAAAGAGTTAAGTTTGCTTTAAAAAAAAGAGATTTAATATACTTTTCAATCATGTCAACTGAAATGCAACTTTCCCCAATGATAGACTTGCCTACATCTATCACAAGGTAAACAATCTGTGCTAAAAGCATAAAGACTTATTTTTCCTTTATTCTTATCTCAGTGAAACAGTCCACTGACAGAAGCATCTTTTGTCTGGAAGAGATTTGGTCGTGTTTCACCCTAAACTAATGCAGGAATAGAAAACAGAGGCGTATTAGAGAAGTTTTGACTGCCGGTGGCAGTGGAATTCATTGGCCATTATTTTGCTCTCTAACAAATAAACACAACTCACTGTTGCCAAATAGCTACATGCAGATTTGCAGTTCCTTAAAAGTAACTTATCAGCTTTGTCAAGAGTTTAAAAGTCATTAATGACAGGCGCTTGCAAAAAGAAAAAGGATAAAAAGGCATTAACCTAGGAGACTTCATTTTGACAAAACTGAGTGATAGAAAGCAGTATTCCTGGTGGGATGATCATCCAGCTTTTGAAACTCTATAATGAGAAGTATGTGGGAGTTGTTAAGGCATAACATCAGTCTGAAATTAGTGGGGTGGTATTTTAAGTTGGGGGTGTGGAGGGAGTGTAGTTGTTTTGTTTTGCTTTAATCTCGCAGAATTTGATCTCTTCCTACCAGACTTCCAAGAGTATCAGCAGGTGACAGGTAAAGAATATATAAGGCAAAACTGTCACATCTTGGTGCCTGACAGTTGGAATCTGTCTCCAGTGAGTAAAGTCTGAAAGCATCTGGGTGGAGCTAAATAACTCGGTTCCTCTTGCAATCCCTTGCATGAGTGTGAATTGTTCGTAATAGCCCATCTAGGGGCATCCTTAACTTACAGAACAAATTATTTTTTTTTGCTTATGTCAGTCATCTGCAGAATGAAAACACATTTAAATTATTCTTCAGGTCTTTTCTAGCCTCTTAAAAAACATAGCTCATTTGTCTTTTGGAATCTTAGTTCATCACAAATGGCATGAGTCTCTTCTGGTTTCCACATTGTACAGTAAATTTCAATTGTACATGGTTACTTAGTGAAGTAAGAAGAGTGAAAATTCCAGTTTGGTAGTTTTTATACTCTGTTTTGTAAGGTATTAAATGGTCAAGCCACTGTAGGCGTGTAAGCTATAGCATCACAATTATATACATTTTTAAAAGACTGGAGTATTAACATACCATGTGCATGACAGATTTGGCTAAATCATCTGAATACATTTATGTAAAAATGTGTTCTGCAGTGGAAAGAGCAGAATAAATTTAATGGAGCCACTTCTTAAATTTAAAAAGTAAATTTATGTCAATAGTGTAGTAATAAAAAAAATTCTATTGCCTTGCCACTCCCTGTAACCAGAATATCATGAAATCGAGTTACATGCCTGCCTTTGTCCTTAGCTTAATTACAGCCTTTGACACCTTCTTAAAACACTCCTTGTTTCTAGCCTTCCACCTTCTCCATGCAGTATCTTAATTACTCTTTAAAAAAAAAATAAAAAAATTAAATATGACTGCCTTGACCTCCTTCTTTCATCACCATTCTTCACACTCTTCCTAAAACTTCATTGCATTTCTGATCACATTTTCATTTCCAGCATTCTTGCCTTTTGTAGGGTATTTTGATTGTTCACTATTGGTTTTCCAGTCACTTCTCTGGCTGTTCTTCCACTACCTTACTTAAAAAAAACCCACCACCAAACCTCCTTTCCTTTGTTAGACACAGGATTTTGTTAGGGACTAATATCTCTTTAAGAGATCAGCTGAAGACTAAATTTAATTTAATTTTTTTTTACATCAGTCACTCTCATATCAACAACTTCATTGTCATCTCTCCTTTCATTAAACTTGCCTGCCTTGTCTCTCTTAAGACTCTCTGTACGTTCCACCTCCCTTGAAATGTAGTGAAAATAAAAGTAAATTCCATGCCCTCCCTCTGAAACCCTGTCAGCTGCCAATTCCCTGCCAGTGCCACTAACAAAACTCATTGACATCTTTTGTAACTGTGGAGGTCGTTTTAGACCCTCCTTCTCTCTTGCTTTGCACACGATAAAGCATCTCTCGGTGTATCGATACCTCTGTTACTGCTGCTTCTACAAAATATCTAAGTTCCTTCTTTTTCTGAACAGACATTGAAAACCCTTCTCCATTCACACAATTTAAACAGTTTTGGCTCTTGTTATCTCTTCCTTGCTGGATTTCTTAGGAAGTGTATAATTTTTTTTTCCTGCAAAACATGCAATCACAACATTTTCCTCAACAACTGTTTTCTGTGTTTGTGTCCTATTGACTCACATCATTGGCTCTCTTCTTCTCTGTCTGCTTCAGGCTTTTATTCTCCTAATCCTTCCTAAATCTAATCTCACCCAAACTTTTAGGTGAATGGTGAAGGATAAGTTAACCTGTTGTTTGGATATAGGAGCATTAGGTTTGTACGTGTAGCTGAGATCCTAGCACCCAGGTCTCACAGTTTAAGAGCAAGTGGTGTAAGCAGCTGATGAAAGCAAGCAAGTGCTGAGAGAATAAGATACACTTTGAATATTATTTTTGCAGAGGTGTTTTTCAATTTA
Organism: Psophia crepitans; assembly: GCA_013399095.1. Lineage (NCBI taxonomy): Eukaryota > Metazoa > Chordata > Aves > Gruiformes > Psophiidae > Psophia > Psophia crepitans. Next base: position 83,180 of record VWZZ01007293.1, on the reverse strand, counting down.
GATAGCTAGCTAAAGGAGCAAGTCTAATGTAAACAACAGTTTGTTAGCTGTTGTAATTCCCAACTGGATAGGTAAATTTCCCCCATTTTATGTATTCGATCCCCGGGCATCTAATTTGGCTTTATGCGTTGCACTGCCAGAACAAGATGTCTAAACCATTCTGCTTAAACGTTTAAGTTAATCACACTAGATCTGCATTCTTAACTTTTAAGATCTTTAGAAATAAGCATTTGAACACTTAAAGCCCTTTCTTGAAGACCAGCCTAACAGCCTAGCTTTTAGAGTTGTGCTTCCAGACTGATTTTATTCTCCCTCTCTCATCTTCTCAGAACCATTTTTTTCCCATGTCTCTTCCTTTTTCAAGTTTTTTTATTTTTCTGAAAGTGAGTTTCTAGACAATGGCCAGAGATGGGCACAAACATCCAGAGATGTTTACCAGACTAAAAAAGGCTAGTTAAGTTAGGAAGGAAGAATCAATAGACAGACAAAATAAACTTGACAATTAGTTTAGACTAGACCCCTATCTTTTAGACAGCTAAAGTCAGATGAGTTAGATGAACATCACTCTGAGGTATTACCATTATTTCAACAGGATATTATCTAAAGGAGTTCATCCAAAACCAAGAAGAAATATAACTCCATTACTATGGTAATGCTGCTGCGGTAATAGTTTCCACTCAGTAACGTGCTTTGTTTCTCCACAGGGCTAGTGAGTTTAGGGGTAACTCTGCTATGCCTTGTGCCATACATACACTAACTTTCTGGCTATGACTCTGCCAGCAGTCTGGACTGGACCACTGCACAAGACACAAGCACTGGTAGATGATTCTCTATACTGTTTAACAGGTAGCATTTTGGCTCGAGCCAGATAACACTTCCTAGACAGCACCCAAAGAGGATCTGTTCCTAACAGGCAGTGCTGTATCTTGTTTTCAGGACTAGAAAATGGGTCTGGATCTGATTTCTTTAATCACAGAATCATAGAATATCCCTAGTTGGAAGGGACCCATAAGGATCATCGAGTCCAACTGCTGGCTTCACACAGCACCAGCCCAATCAGAACAGATGACTGAGAGTGTTGTCCAGATGCTTCTTGAACTCAGCCAAGCTCGGTGCGTTGATCCCTTCCCTGAGGAGCCTGTTCCAGTGCCCGACCACCCCCTTTTTAAGAACCTTTTCCTGATCTCCAACCTAAACCTTCCCTGTCGCAGCTTCATGCTGTTCCCTTGGGTTCTATCGCTGGTCATCATAACTTGGACACTCCTGCTAGCCTAGCTAGCCCTTCACAGCACAAAATTTCAGCACTGCCACTTCTGAACATACTATTGCCTTTGACAATAGATATCCCTTTATCATGGGGAGCTGCAGCCAAAACAAGATCTTTGTAATCCCACACCGGTCTCAAAATTCACGTACCATAATAGCAGATGATTACTGATGGGAATTGACTGTTTAGCAACTACAAGCACACTAGCAGCTCATGGCTTTAAGATGGAGGTACTAAAAATGGTATAATTTCTCTAAGACTCTGAGGTTCCTATTGAAAACTTCAAGGGCAACTGGGTGTGACTTAATCTTTGTAGGCCAAGATGTAAACCCTGTGATGGCTAATTAGGAAACTACATGCAGCAGCGTGACGAAATCACCATTATATGGTCTTCTCACATCTCAGCTCTTGCCGTCATTAGAAGATAGGGAATTTTGTATCTAATTGTCACCACTTTTTGTGAGGGAATGTGTTTGGGGAAGATGATTTTGTTATGAGACTGCACAGCAGAGGAGGGAGGAGTGATAAAAAGAAATTATATTCTTTGGAAACCAAGAGAGAACTATGATTTTCTCTTATTTAGGACTGAGGCAAAAAGACAAAATTGATCCCCGATCTCTCTCTAAGTCTCAGTCTAACCAGATAAGGAGTTTTAGGAAGTCTCATTAACTCAGTGCTCCTCCGACTAATAACTTTTCTTGCAAATAGCTTAGCTTGTTTTGCTAAACCAAATGTGAATAACCTCCAATAGAGTCGTTTGGAAGGTAATTCTAACTGTCTTTATTTATATTTGTATAGATTGGCTTCATGGCAGGATCTCTTACAATAAAATGCAGCATAATAACTATCTACTAATGATACTTTGACTTGAAATATCGCCAGGAAGTTTAAATTGGTATCCACCTATTTTTAGCAGAAATAGCTGCAAACAGTTCACAAAATAAGCCCCAGCTGTAATAACAAGAAAAATTGACATAAACCAAATGCTCACCATGGGTGAATTTCCACCTACTCTTCACAAATAGAATGAGATCATAAACAGTGGGAGACTGGCCTGTCTCTAATTTTAATTGTTTTATTTTTCAGTTCACAGCCTGATTAGATTGAGAATGGTAGGCAGGTATAATTTAATTTTAGCACTGACCCCCTACAGGATGGATTACAAAAGTGATGAGCCCTGGTAAGAGTAGACTGTTTAGTAGTTCATGTGCATGCAAAGAACTTGTTACACAATTTGTCTTCTGCAACTTCTTTTTGCAGTGAAACTTCAGTTTGAAGTGAAGTTTCCCAAGTATCATAACATAAACCGACCACGGATATCAGCATACAGATATCCTTCAAGGATTTCACAGTGATCCAGTGAAGTTTTCCCTTACATAATGCGTGATATATTTATATAATTGGCACCATCTTATGAGCAGATTGTTGACACGTTTTATAGACTGGTAGGGGAAATAAAATATGGAGAACAATAGTCATTCCATAGATGAAATTGGATTGTGACTTCCATTGTAAATCAGATTCGAAGCTTCTGTTCAATTCTGTAAACAAAGGCCTACCTGACTGAAAATGAAGCTCACCTGGGATTTTTTCTACTAAATTAAAAAAATTATTTACTTATGTATTTCTAAATCTGATACAATAAAAACAGTTTCTTGTCTTAACTTAAAAGTAGAAAAGAAAGCGGTCTGCTTCCAATTAAGATGCAGTGCTTACTACAGTTACAACAGTCTTCTGATAGTTTTTTTCTTTGACAGTTCAGCAGTGACATGTCAATACTTTTACTGGAATCTCATAAATAATGATACAATATTAGCTATTCTATTCCACCATGTGCTTGACTCAATACCTTTACCATCTTTTACCATCTGGTACCCTCCAAAGGACACATCATTCTTCTGGACCTTAGTAAATCTATTGAAGGGCAAGGAAGGTGGAGAGTGAAGAACATGAACTCTATGGAGGTAATATGGAAAGAAGGTGTGGAACTTCATTAGAAGAGCAGCACTTTGCACGTCTTTAACAGTTCAAGCTCTTGCTATGTGTAAATGATTTTTGTATTTGAAAACAGGATAAAACTGTATGGAGCATAATAACTACAATGACTATTTTTATTTCCCTCCACTTTTGACCTGCTGAGATCTGGACCTGAGTACATGAATGATCTCACATCTGCCATCCATACAGAATCTATCTGCAGAGAATGACTTAAATATTGCTTAGAATCACTTTAGAATTAGAATTATTTGAATTAGAATTTATTATAAATCACCAAGACACCTTAGAAAACCATGACAAGGTAACTAAAGAAGTAATTTTTTCATGACAGGACAACTTATCTGGGTGTTCTCAAGTGGAGATTGAAGGAAGCGAGGATCCCAGAATATGTCCAATACCCTCCGTGTATGTGCAGCACAGCATGACATATTGTGTTTGTGAACTGGAAATAATTTCAGATTGTGCCAGGGATCTGCAGAGCTAAAGCATTCTACAGTTTGACTAATCTGCCAATGCCTGAAATAACAGCTTCGGCAGAGCTGTTGCCACAGTGCACAGATACATCGAACAAGTGTTACGGAATCAGCATAAGCTGTTTTATTTTCTACATTTACAAGTCACTAAAAAAGAGTTTCCTTTCCTGTAGATCACAAATTTTATTACCTTGTTTACCTACTGCTATGCAACTTCTACTAGTGCTCAGGTCTGAATTTTCTTGCACTATTGTGTCCTTTTCTACTCCTTGGTTTTGCATTTGTACTGTAAACAACCCCATTCTCACCTCACGGATTATTTGGCAGAGAGGAATGAGAGTGATTTGATGCAGTAGCAAAGTGAACTTCTGTAAACATTTGGTTTCATCTGAGATATTTCCATATCCCAACTGCAGGGCTATCATAGCTGTACTAAAGGCTGAATACATTGCACAGGAGCTGAAATGTAAAGATGAGGTTGACAGTACGCTTGAACTCGTACCTTTGGGGAAATAAGGTCCAACATCATAAATTAAAGATATATTCAGGCTACATTTTGAATCTCCTTGGAGACAGGCCTTCAGAAGAGAAACGGAGGAAGGTCTGCATGAAAGCCCTGGAGGGGACGGGGCTGTTAAGAACTGATAGTTATACAAAAAAGTGAGGGCTAAAATATGCATATAAAGTAAAGCAGTTTAGATTTCTTTACACCCAATTTCTTTAAAAAGTTCTTACAATTCCTCCACTGGTATGTAGATGTATCCCTAATGGTTTTACCGAGATGTTGAAGAACTGGTGGCTGCATCAGGCTTGTAACTTCTGGTTATATATCACTTTGGATTTGGCTTACATTCTTAGTGGTTTCAACTCATCCTTTCTCTTGATACGCGCTTTGTTAGCCCTAAGGTCTTGATCTCCTGAGCATCCAGAAAGCCTTTGAAGTACGTGGGCATCCCCATTCAGGATTCATGCCTGCTTTTCCTCTGGATGGAGAGAGGAAGGACGGACATAGCAGTGTGGCTGTGAACCCCATGGAACCCTTTACCTGCAGCCTGGGCTCAGCTGCTGCCCAGTCTTGAGTGGTGGGACGTGCTCTCAGGAGTACAAACATAGCGTGTAAGTGGAGAACAGAAGCAGACAGATGCAGTGATTCCAGCAGAAAAAGAAAGGGGTTTAATAGAGAATATCAGAAGCTATGAGAGCTCTGGAGGAGAGGGTGCCCTGCTGTATTGCCTGAATGCCACTAGAAGGTGGTTACACTCACACATGGTGTTGGTCATGTACAGCCCTACTAGGGCATCACCACGCTGCGGTCTTCTGGGGCAAGTCATATTCACAAGCCAGTCTGGTTCTGGGGTTCAAGGAGGAGGCACCGAGCTGCCTAGCCAGGCAGCAGGGTTTCTGGCGCACAGTGTGCCAATGAAAGGAGCTAGTGGACCACTGTCATATCAGTGTTCAGAGTGGCTTACGTCTTGCTGCAAAAATGTTCCTTTCCCTCCAGGACAGATAACTACTACCATAGGACACTGTAGCAGCCTCTGCTCCAGGTATAAGCCTTCACACAGCTTTTGGTTTTGAGAGTGCTATAAACATGCAAAAAAATAATATTTGGACCTGAGGAAATAGGGCTCTTAGCATCCTGTTTGTTTCACAGGGAAAAAAAAAAATCAAAATTATTATCTCAGGTAGGGAAGAATGCTTTGTGCTCTTGTTGGCTAAATGCAAGATCTTAACTCCTTGCCTGCCCTAATGCTGCTACAGGATACCTCCTTTGGGATTTTATTTACCCTGTTCTTGAGGGACTATTTTTCTGATGAGGTAGATTGTAGAAAATAATTCAAAACCAGAAATTTCCTCTTATTTAGGGACTGCTACTAGGAATCTTCTTTTCCTGCCACAACAAAGCCGCCAGTGAATCCACCAGATCGTTCCCTTGCTTCTCCTTCTGAAGACTTGCTTTGTTCAAGCTGAATTGCATGACTGACAACCTCAGCACATCTGTGCTCTTTTAATTGCGGCAATATGCTGTTAAAGAGAGACATTCTTTCTGCTGCCACAGCCACATTTAATAAGGCTGTGGGAGACATTCAGAAATAGGCAGCAATGTTGATTCCTAGGGTTTTTTTGAGGAGGAAGCAAAGCGCACCTAAAGCATAGCTGATTAATTCCAACAGATGCCATTTTCCATGGAGGTACCCTACACCCAACAGGCATCCTAATAATAGCAGCAAGCGGTTAAGCCAGAGAACATGGGAAATATTCAATCCATACAGCTATTGGACAGGTTTCCATATTTGGTTTTACACGTCTCCTTTGTAACAAAACTTTGCAGAGTAGGGCAGCACACACTCCATGCGTTGCGTTATATCAGTTTTTTGACTGTAAGTACCCAGATGAAAAGCATTAGATTTTCAAAAGAGAAGTTGATTTTAAATGTGTTTATTCTGCTGGGGGAACTTTTTGTAAAGCCAGTCTGAACAACTTGCAAATGTGAACTAAGTTTCCTGTCTTTGGAACTCAGCAGGACAAGTCTGAATCATATTTTTCTGCAAGTGATAGGTTTGAAAGAAGAGTATCTGGGCTTTCTGCTTTGCTGTCCCTTTGTCCCATCGTTAAAGAGGTCTCCTTCAAGCTCTGTGACACAGCAGTGTGAGGCAGGTAAGGTACAGTCATGTCGGTGTGAGGCAGGGGGCCTCGAACTTCTGCTTTCTAATCCTGCCTCTGAGAGAAACCAAACCAAATTAAAAACATCTCCAGGCTAGATAGTGCATAACATCCCTGCTTTGGCTTAGAAGTGGTGCTGAGGTTTGCAGCCCAGCAGGAGCTCCTGGAGGCAATGTGCTGTCATTCAAACCAGCACAGATGCTGTTTAACTCCAGCGAGCTGCCTGATGTGGGGCTCTGAGGGTGGTATGTGTCCCCCTGTCTCCAGCAGCAAAACTGCAGCTGCTTCCTCTGCACCTTTGGAGAGGGAGCAGCTTGTGTTTGCCCCCAAAACGTTGCATTATGCACAGCCCTTTCCATACTTTTCCTGTTCCCTTTCCCTTTTCTCATTCCCTGCCTTTGTCTCCCAGTGACCCACCACCTCTTAGACGTGCACACAGGCTTACAACAGAGCTTATATTGCCCTGGAGTTTCAGTTTCTGGCTCAGAGCTTCTGCCATGGTCGAAAAATGCATCGTGCATCTTAGGATTTGGACTCAAAAGGAAGAATTATGCTAGACTCACACTCCCTTGATCTGTGGTTGTCTGAGTGCCTGGCTGGTACCTTTGGGTATGTGAGAGTGGTCTGCAGGCAAGCAGCCTTAACTAACTTGCAGCAGATGCCAACGGCAGCAAGGGCAGCTGGACATTGCCAATGTATGAGGATACCTTGGATACCACCCGACAAGAACTTCCCTCCCAGTTGTATGCCACTGGAAGATCTCCGTCAGCTTGGGTGATTCTTCTGCATGATGGCTGCAGCACAGCAAGGATCTGAAGCACTGCGTTAGCTCTCCTTTTCAGGATTATAATGCATTAGACTGAACAGCTCTAGGACACAACCCTAAGATGCAAGAACATTATGTTTAGTTGCTATGTTTAATTCATGTATACGCTTGCAAATGTGACAGGCAGGTTTCATTGTGAAAAGGACAATGGCGTTGTGCTCTGAGTTCTAATTGGAGAGCAATAACCTGAAATGCTCAGATACCTTGCGTATCTACCTGGAAATTTCAAGGGCTATGGGTGCTTACTTCTACTTACAAAGGATTAATTAGCTATTACTTAAATGGAAATCAGGGTATGTAAACAGATATTTGCAAGAGTAGGTTCAGCTCTGTAGTCATTTGAGTTGAGTTGCTGTGCAAAGTAAATAAATCTAATCACTTCTAAATATAAGAAGTGTGATGTGGTAGAGTGCAGGAGGGAATAGAAAATATTTAGGAATCTATTTCCTGGATCAGCTTAGAGAGCAATGAACACATGTACCAGCTTGAGATTCTGCTCTAAACTTTAAAAAACAAAACCCCAAACAAACTAAACCACACAAAAGCCCTGCAAAAACAAAACAAAACAAACCAAGCCCAAAATGTACATACCAGCGTTTTCATACTTCTAGTGCTGGCTGTAAGAACAATTAGAAGAGTCGAAGAACATAGGCTATGTTTTGCTACCTTTAGTTTCTTTATATTTGAATGCAAGTTGCAGCAGGATTAGTTGTTGAGTTTTGCTAGTAGTGAGCAAAATTATCCGAATTTGGCCTATTGAAACTACTTCTAGTCTAAGTGCAGTCACATGGTCTTAATGATATTTCAAGAACAAATCTGCAAAACTTAAGAGACCTGATTCATTCACATGAGATGCTAGCACTGAGCACTTGATTGAAATTCTGAAAATTGCCTGTTAATCACTAATGTTGATATAGTATCAGTGGGTCGGAAAGTGTTTGTTCATATTCCTTTTTCTTTACTTCTGTATTTTCTGCATATAGTTATTCAGATAAATTTGCCCTAGAAAGCGGTTGTGTTTCTTTGGCTCCTGCTTTCCATGAGAGCTTGTACTGGCCCAATATACATATTCTCTACATTTAGAGCGTGATGCATAAGTGGAAATTGACTTGCAAACAGCATGACACAGTGGAGGTTAACCAAAGTGATTTAAAAAAATAAATGGGTACAACTTAAAAATCTACAGCCCCAGGCCATTTTGTCTCAGCAGCACTTTCATTATTCCAAGACTTGTCCTTGGGGGCTTTCCCTATCAGCTGCCGTGACTGAAGCTGGATGCTGAACAGTGACAACTCTCTGAGAATTTCCTGATGGAGTTGAGTGTAAACCAGCTTCCCTTTCACCTGCTGGACATAGCGGCCACCCTGAGTGGAAAGAAATTAGGATCTTGCTTTCTGCTGGTATATTTATATCCAGAGATATAAATTTTTCATGGTTTCTGGTGCTCGGAGAGCTGTTCAAAACTCAGATGTTTCTAATGAATCAGTCTGATGCCTCTGAGGTCAGAACTAGTTTGGTATCAGTTATTTCTACTGGGGTAGGGGAGAAATCTATACTTGCATCAAGGGGGCACGAGGCACTGTTTCTGTGCTTACTGAAACGATTCTCATCATGTGAAGGGCATGTCTGTCCCTTTCCTCTGCCTTATTTTCATAAAGATTGTAAGTAATTCACTTATGGACTCAAGCTCCTTCTATTCCTACCGCAGAGCTAAGAAACATTGTTTTCCCAAGCAGGCCCTGAGAAAAGAAGCACACATTTCATCATTCATCTCTGATTCTATTTTCAAAGCAGATTTTCAGAGAGAAGTTGGGATTTCAAAACCTGCTTTGTTAAAAAGACTTGCTAATAAGGCAAGTATGTTCTGCCTGACTGAAAATCAAGGCTCTTCAGTTTTGGTAACAGACAAACGGCAGCATAAGCCCATAAAGATAGATTTAACTGTTAGAATAACAATATGGAGGCTTTAGAAGCAAACAGCTTTTTAAAAATTCAAACTTAGTCAAATGTGTATGGCTATTCTATATCTGAATGAAGGTTCCCACTCTAGGAAGATAATTTAGTATGTCTTCTAATAATTTACTATGTCTTCTGTAGCACTACCCGGACATTTAGAATGAGGCTGGTACTTGAGGAGCTTGCTGAATCAGGGTAAGAAATAGAAAGTGGTTTGCCATGTGTTGCATTAATGGTCTGCAGAGCCTGTGGCTCCACTGAGAACGTTTCCTGGAAAGATTGGACCCTCTTCTACCCCTCATTCACCCATTAAAAACAGAGGGAATGTTATTATACTGCAGTCTAATTTTCCAATACACTTCACAAAGCGTTAATGTGATGTGTTTCTTACCGTTTTAACCTCCCTGAGCGTAATGAGTACCACAGTTGCTCTCCTTTAAACAAAGTCTGGCTAGCATTAAACACACAAAAGAGGACAAATTTGTGTCCCTTCTCAAGAAATAAACATGGTAGCCTAGTGAAATACATTAATACTCTCTCAATTAGCACACTCATTAAGAAGTGTTTTGAGCAAACTAATGAACTTTTTGCTTCTTGCACAAGATAAAATTTATGATGGAAAATGAGTAAGTAGAGATGCTGTACGTCACCGAATTATAAAGCTGTGTGAAAGGCTCTAATAAAAACCATTTTCCCCCTGCTCAGAAATGATGGATTTTATTCTGCTGCACTTGAATAATAGCATTCACTGTAACGCACTCCTTAGCCCTCTAAGTGGCTAGTAAAATTAATCTTCAACAGCAATGTGCAATACTGGGGTGATCCTTCTGCTCTAAGATGGAATTACTCAGACTTTAACTCCTTGTAAAAGGGAACGGAATATGCTACATCCTGTTTACCAGGTGTTTCAGGAGCAATCAGCATGAAGGCACGGAAATTTAGTCATCCAAAAATGTGAAGGCATGCTGTGAAAAACCAGGGAGACTTTTAATTAATAGCATTAATTTACCAAGGGTTATTTATTATTATCTTTTTGTTTTATTTTAATAATAGAATAAAATTGAATATGAAGCAATCACTCTCAGGCATTTTCCTACTACAGTTGCTAGTCTAGTTTAACGTTTTGGGGGCTTCACGTCTTCTCTTAAAGAAGTCGAGGGTGACCTTAATCTCTTGAAACTGCACTGTATTGATAATTTACAATTGCTTATGTCTTCCGGTACATTGATCTTAGGACACCTATACTCCTATTCTAGGCACCTCTGTTGAAGTTAGATGGGATAAATCTGACTTCATGCACCGAGAAGACTAACCAGGATTTTGGGTGACAACCACCAATGACATACTAAAATAACTGACACTAGTTAGTCATATCACAGTTAGACACTATACAGTGAATACCAAAGAAAACTGAGAGCAATTAATCCTGGAGATAATGGGATAATGAAATTATTTGCATGGGCTTTTTTACTGTTAAGATCAAGGTTGTCTTACATAGTGTTCACACATCAGAACGAAAAAGGGGATCAGCTATGCAATTTTTTTTCTTTAATGTAAAACATTGCCTTCAGAGCTGGATATCCAGGTTCATGACCTGGTTGCACCATGGCTGTTTGCACAGAGATTTCCTGGCTCACACCACACTGCTGAATCTGAATGAGCACATCTTAGCTGATCAGCACGGGGAGGGAGAAGGGAAGGGGGTAAGTAAAGGAAGGGAGGAAAAAGGCTACAGTGGGGTTATGTAGCTGATAACATGGTTTTTTAACAGCTGCTTGTATAGGAGGGTACAGGACATAAGTAGCCATTACCTTAGCAAGTTTCTCTGTGAATGCATAAGTGAGAGAGAAAGAATTCAGCTAGGAATTATCATTCCTGTTTTCAGCTGGTTTGTTTTTTCAGCTCCCTTCTGCTTAAATAACAATATTCTTTAAAATGTCAGGCTGGAAGAAAGGAGAGACAGGGTTTTCTTATTGACAAGATGGCTTTTAAGAACAAAGAAAATGAACCAGATTTCAAAGTACATAGGATGATATGCATGCTGCCAAAATATCCTGCCCTAGTTGTTATATTGTGACCACTGGGTAGTTAGCTGTGCTCTGTGTCTTACGTATAAGATAAATACCAATCTACCAGTCTGATGTCTCATTAGTACCTGACTCAGAATTTCCAGTTATTCTATTTCCAACAATCATTTTTTTCCATTCTATAAAACCTTTCTCCTTCTCACTTCTTTTGGAAAAATAAGCGGGGGATAGGGAGGGAGAAAGTCTGTTTGTATGAATTTTCTCAATTTCGCTAAAAAAGGCTGTCTCTTCTGCGATCACTGATACGGTTATTGTGAAATGTTCTGTAGTTATAATGGACTTGTTCCAGAAGTTCCACTGAGCTGGTCCAATCCCTAATCCCTGCTCTAAATTGTTTCTTTTGGTGCCACATCACAAAATTAATCTTTCCATTTGCTTTGCACTGAATCATTTAACAGTGTGTGAATCCATATAAAGAGCCATGAGGCAAAGCTTTTGATAAAAGTTAACTAGAACTAAACCAGCCTGCATATCTTATTTGGGACTAAGAAAATAAAAGTTTCAGAAATGACAGGTTTGGCTGCAACTTTTAGTTCTTCTCCTTCCGTGCTGCCAGAATACATAGTCCATTTAATAGTTTCCTTTGCTTTTAGTATATTTTCTGTGTAATCAGGTGGCTCTGAGAGATGATCAAACACTGGTCATTCTGGACACTTGTTTATTCCAGTGATTTGAAATAATGTTATGGTAGCAATGCCTCACATGCAGAAAAGCAATGCCAGTAGCAAGATTTCTACTGAGGATCTAATGGTGGGTTCAAATGACATGTTGTGTCAGTGTTCATAAAAGTGCTTTCAAAACAGGACCGGTCTTTGGGAAAAGATTTATACTACAAGTAAAGAAAATCTTTGTAGCCCTTTGAATCACCTTCCACTACAACGATAATATTAATGATAAAACCTGTTGCTTTTACGTAGTCACTTAATGGACTGTATGAAGTGAGTAGAGATGGTCTTTGTTAAATTCTTGCTCTGCGGGACCTTATCTAAGAGGTGTTGCTGCAGTCAGACAGAGGGCCTGAAAGTCCTTGGTATTGTCGGTAGGAGAATCTGGAGGGTGCTGGAAATGCAGGTCCTATTCTGGGAAAGTGAGACTTAAGAAGATGGGCTAGTCTGTAATTTTAGTAAGATGCAGTAAAAACTCTTAGATTCTGGAAAGTTTAACTAGTCTTGTGTTAGTTAGCTTGACTTTAAATAAAGAAAAAAAGGGGAAAAATATGTAGTTAAACTTCATATTTGAAGTGGGAATCATCCTTTCTAACTTTGAGGGTGTGATTCTCTCCAGAGTAGGACATCTAAACTCAGTTGCCCATTTTGTATCTATATATCAGTGAGATGTTTAAAGTCCCACTCAAGTCAACATAGGACACAAACCACTAGCAGAACTTCACAGCTTCTCCCAAGATCAAAAACTGTCCTCACTCTCATGCTTAGGTCTGACCCTAATCTTTTGTATTTCTCCCTAGGAACTATAGATGGAAAACATGGTTGGTTCTAGATCCAGAGCATACCAAAGCTTTTGAAATGTTCAATTTTATTTAACTCTGGCAAAGTGAAAGTGCAAAGTTATTGCAATAAAGATATTTTTCTTAGCTAGCCCAGTTCAGGAAGATTTTATTTAAATCCTTGTGGAAGAAACCACAACGTAATGTGCAGAATGAAATATTTATTGAAAATATTTTAAAAATATGTCGAACCATGCTGAGTGAAATCATATAGATATGGAGTGAATTCACTCTTAAGCGAACACTCTTTGTTACCTGCAGCCAGTTATAGAAACATGGAACGGTTTGGGTTGGAAGGGATCTCAAAGATCATCTAGTTCCAAGCCCCCTGCCATGGGCAGGGACACCCTACACTAGACTAGGCCGACCAAAGCCCCATCCAGCCTGGCCTTAAACACTGCCAGAGATGGGGCCTCCACAGCTTCTCTGGGCAACCTGTGCCAGTGCCTCATCACCCTCACAGTAAAGAATTTCTTCCTAATGTCTAATCTAAATCCCACCTCTTTTAGTTTAAACCCATTATCCCTTGTCCTGTCACTGCACTCCCTAATGACTCCCTTTAGGTATTGGAAGGCTTCGACTAGACCTCCCTGGAGCGTTCTCTTTTCCAGGCTGAACAACCTCAGCTCCCTCAGCCTGTCCTTGTAGCAGAGGTGCTCCAGCCCTCTGATCAACTTTGTGGCCCTCCTCTGGACTTGTTCCAGCAGCTCCATGTCTTTCCTGTACCGAGGACTCCAGAGCTGCATACAGTATTCCAGGTGCGAAATCCCCTTCGTTGACCTGCTGGCCACACTTCTTGTCATGCAGCCCTGGACACAGTTGTCTTTCTGGGCTGCTAACGCACACTGCTGGGTCATGTTGAGCTTCTCATCAACCAGTAGCCCCAAATCCTTCTCCTCAGGTCTGCTTTTGATACAGTCTCTGCACAGCCTGTAGTTACCTTCATGGTTGGGTTACTACACGGCTGGGCCCCAGCACATGCATTTACAAGCCTCTCACTGCACTAAAAGGAGCTAGACAGTAATCATAAGATGCAATTGTCCTTCTATGACAGAATAACTCAGGATTAATTTTATCATCATTGCAGTCAGATGTGTGACCATGTTCTAACACCAAGAAAATAGTTAAACATCTGTTTTATGCAATGCAACAGAGTTGGCTGCATCCATTCATTTCTTCAGCAGCAGTTCCAGGAGCATGGAAATACAAGGTGGATCTGACTTGTTCTTTTCTTTTTCCTTTTATCCTTCATTCTATCTTTATGAATCTGCAGAAGCCCACAGATTCTTTTGGTTTTTTTTTTGTTTTCCAATGGGCCTCACAATATAGTCACCTAATTTGATACTAACAGTATATGAAACAAGCAGAAATTTTGAGACAACCTGGACCAACTGTCCTCCTGGGGCTATTCTTACAAGTTCAATTTCTGGAAGAAAAGGAAATCTGGTCTTAGAAGCATGACTTGGGGGAGGTGGAGAGTATTTATGAAAACACATGTGACATTTTTAATTACTTGGTTTTATAACATTGCTGAGTTATATTTCTAGATTGTTCTCTATGAATAGTGTGGCAATATATTTTAAAATTATTAAATTATCCTATGCAATTTGAGAAGCTAGGACCCCTAGATCTTATCATGAAACCTAATGTTATGAGAATAACTAGAATTTGAAGCAATACTGCAACACTGATATTGGAAAGACCTGAAATAAGGTGGTCTTTGTATAAATGCCTTGATTCATGCCAAAACTTGCTTGATCTAATTTAGTATTAAGCATCCTTCACTAGCAGAAGTCTTAAGGCAGTGGGGGAAATTTCAGCCCCATAGATACTCTGTGTGGAAAAGAAGGTATCAATTCTTAGATCTTTTTTAGCTCTTTCCCTTATGGATGCTAAAGCACCTGTGAGAGATTGTCTGGAAAGTGCTCTATTATATTATTTTCTATTTAGAAATGAATTTACGTAGTTAAAACCTTGTCTGTTGAGCTGAAAATGAACTCCTTGGGGCATACATCTGATGCCAGCAGGAATGAGTAATTTAGAACTTGAAGCCTATACTTCCTCCCCAGAGGATGAGGGAGAAATATAAAAGTGTTTTAAAAATTATCCTTCACATTTGCTTCTAGAGGAAAATACAGCAGCTCCAATTTATTTGATTTGTTCATTAATTGCTCAGCTATTGCTTGGAAAAAAAAACACAACAGGGATAAAATGTAACCACGCAACCCACCAGGCGGTATTGTGAAAAATTTTGTGCTACCAAGAGAGTAGATGTAACAAAGAAAATGTATTGCATATTAATCAAAAAATAAACAAGAAAGAAAAATGAATTCATATTTAGGTCTGTAATCTTTAGCAGTATTACCTCATAGCATGTAGGAAGGAACATGGAAAAGTGTGCATGTGTGGAACTGAAATGGACAGGGAATTTTATGAATGTATCCCCGATGTCATAAAATGCATTTAATCCATCAGCAATTTATAGCGAAAAAATTTCAGACAAATTTTTTTATACAGTCTTGCTGCTTATATCCAAGTTTGAGTTCAAAGGTGTGGCAAGACTATCCAGACATGCAGAGTGGACTTACTAGTTGGAAATCACCAAACAGTCTATTTAATTTAAAACAGTACTTCCAAAGTTTTCTTCCAGAAACACCACATCTAAGTTTTCAATCCCTGCTCTCTGTTGCTTGCCTTGTTTCTGCAATAGCATTTCCATTTAGCTTGCAGCTGTGTGTATAAACGTAACAGCCTAGTTTGGGATCACAACTAGCTGGTTCAAAGACCATTTACATAAAGATGATGTCACACAAGTTTGTGAGTTCTTACCTAAATGAAAAAAAACCCAAACCCAAAGCAAACCAAAATACGAACCCCCTTTTCTAATTACCATGTTTTTGTTGTTGAAGAAGAGATCTCAGATCGCTTATATTGTCATAATCCATTGGCATCTCTGACTTTACATTAACTTGATTCTACCTGCCTCTATATTACTAGGCAGGGATGTCTTCTTCTCTAAACAACAACATATAAAAATTCTCAGTTAGAAAAGCTCTACACACTAGTAGAGGTGTGTTGGTTTTTTTTCTGCTATGACGATGCAAGTGTCTTTCAGTTTAGGGAATTATCCACAATATGTATAGCCATCCAAATCTGTGTCAGAGGGACAAGGGACAGACTGAAAATAAACAAAATCTAGTGTCCTCATGCAAGTGGAGCTGTACACCCATGTAGAGGAAAAATGAGTTTCAATACTAGAAATTTCTTGTACCTGATTTGTATGGCAGTGGAATAACCCAAATAAATCAGGGCTTCAACTCTCTGTCTGCAAGGGTAAGGAAGGTTTTATTATCTTCTTGTGATGAATATTTTTTCTCTCACTCTCTTTCTCAGGAACACCAGAAACACATGAATGGTGGTCAACCCTATTTCAGCCAAGAAAGTGGCATCTTTCAGGCCCTGGTTGCTTACTTCCCAGTTTAAAAGTTTTTGTCACCAGATTCACATAAAATATTTTGCCAAATTTGAAGTCAGGAAGAAAATTTATCTTAGCTCCAGGCAGAGCTAGGGAGGTTTTTGCTCTCCTTTGTAGTGTCAACTGTGGTCCACATCCTAGCATCATCTGGTTGTTGTCATGTACCACATTCTCTCTTACAGGAAGGGCCTATAACATTAGTGGCAGGGACAATGTTTGCTCTTTCTCCTTCTAGGGCTCTAGATTCAAGGCTTTTGATCCCTTGTACTCAAAGTCCCCAGCTGCGGTGCTTTAGGGTGTTTTGTGGATTATGAAAACAGACTGAAGCTGTGATGTTTGCCATCCTATGTTTCTACCTTCTAAAAAGTCAGAAGTTGATATGTTAGATTGAGGTTGAGAGTTGTCTGACTAAATGGTGGTACCCACAGTGAAGTTATCCAAAAGAGAAACTCTGAACTTCTTTTATAGTCAGTAAAGAGATCTGGCAACTCATACTTGTTCATGGTATGGAGCAACTCATCTCATTCTATACTAGACACCCAAAATGCCCAGATGAATTATACTCAACGAATGCCTCATAACTGTAAAAGAATCGTAGGATGACTAGTTGAGATGTAGATGTACAGGGTGGGATTCAGTTGCTTACATGTAGGTTCCTAGTACAACTGACAGTTTTTATTACCCAGAAAATCCACATAGGCTGTAAATTTGTGACAGATGGTGGATCTATATCTTTTCGATACAAGCCAAAGGACAGACAGGATACTTTTTGAAACTTAAAGCAACACAAAATGGCTCTGTTTAGATGGTGAAATTGTACACATAGTGTGCTCATTCTGAATTTTGCTTTTACTGTCTCCGTTCCTTTTTAATGCAGCTGCCTGGCCAAAAAAAAAAAAAAAAAAAAAAGAAAAAAAAAAAAA